>JAEIIU010050635.1:0-34794 GCA_018874675.1 Drosophila baimaii
TACAGTAGAATCCGGTTATAACGACTCCGCTTATAGCGTCCGTCCGGTTATTACGACGGCTTAGTTGGTCTCCCTATAAAATTTAAAAAATTAATTTGTTTTATTTTAAAAACCTATTTTGAGCATGGCAACCATAAAATAAACGGGGTATTACGACGGTCCCTTGAAAGTCGCTATAACCGGACCTTACTGTATTTTAAAATATTTGCTAATATTATTTTGATACTTTTGAACATGCTTTCGTTATTTATTTTTTGTTTTTAAATATATTTTCATATTATGTGGTGATATTATTATTATATTTTTTAATATTTTGTTATAATATTTAAATTTCTGTAACATTATTTCATTTTTTTTTTAATATTTGATATTTTGTGATATTGTTTTAGGGTTATTTTGAAACTTTTAATAATTTTAAAATATTTTTTGAACTTTTTGAAATATTGTCTAATATATTTGAATATTTTCCTACATGTTGTAAGATTTTGTTCAAACGTTTTTTTTATTTTGAAATATTTGTATACTATGTTATATATTGTGAGGTTTTTTGTTATTTTTAATAATAATAATATAATAATAATATTGATAACAATATTTATTTAATATTGTTTGATATTTGTTTATTAATATTAGATATCTTGTCATATTTTTTTTTATAGTTATTAATGAACTCTTTGATATTTTGTAATTATTTAATATATATTTGTATATTTTTGGTAATTCATGCAATTATTTGGTACTATTAAATATAGTTTCATATTTTTTTTTGTTAGGTTTCTTTAAGCTTTTGATATTATACAAATATTTTTAATCAACTTGTGGCCATTATTTGATATTTGTTCATTATATTTTGATATTTTGTTAAGGTCTTTTGAATACATTTTGAAATATTTTGTTGTATATTTTCATATTTTTGTATCTCTTTTGATATTTGCAATATTTCTTTAGATATAAAGCTTAAAATTTCAGGACTTTGTCTGGGGATTTTTTTTTGCTGTAATAACGACCCACCTTTTTGACGTCATCGCTATCCTGCTGCGTCTTCTCTTCGTCGCTCTCCGTCTCCTCCTCGAACAGGGGCTCAAGGCGACGTCTATGACGGATTATGACGTCATGATTACGTTTACGATATACGGATATACATATATACGGCATACGAGATACGTTACGATAATACGTGTGTTGTGGCGTATGCAAACGAATTTCAATTGGAATTTAGCAATAGTCGATCGATGTGTGTGTGTGTGTGTGTGAGTGTGTGTGTAGATGGCATTAATGATATATCTCAAATCTGATAGATACATCTAGATATAAGTTATATATTAAGGAGCTAACCTAGCCTGGACTATGACTATGACTGAGCAAGTTACTAGGCTATAGAGGGTTATATATATATTGAGAAAGAGAGAGCGAGAGAGTGTTACAGATATATAGATAGAAAGATACAAATGGCACTGATTCGCATCGAATTCGGGGGATGTATATGTGTGTGTGTGTGTGTGTGGGGTGTGTGTGTGTAGATATGGAAACGAAAAGGAGATAAACACCTGTAAAAGCTACGAAAGAAAGTCACCAAAGGAGTACACGAAAAAAAAGAGAATTCGTTTTGTCTTATTAAAAACAGAGGTAAGAGGATCACTATATACGATATAGACTATATATACTATATATGCTATATAGATGGTAGATACATATGTATATATATATTATATATATACTCCTATATGTTATAGATATGTAAGAGATGGGAGCTGGTGCCTCCTTATAATGTAGATCTAATCTAGAGGGTTTTTTTTTTTAATCTCAACTACCGACTGTGTGTGTGTATTTGGTGTGTGTTTGGTGTGTGTGTGTTTCGGGTGAGCTTCGGTTTCGGGGGGGGGGACTCCCTCCCCGGTCTGCTCCTCCTCCTTCCTACATACCGTGGCAACAGTCCCCGAATAGTGCTGGCCGTCATGGGCGGCGCCATCAGCAGCTCGTCCATCATCAGCTCCGTGTCATCGTCATCGTTGAGGGAAGTGCTCGACTTGGTGGGTGACTAGCCATGGCAGTTGGTTGGTTAGGAATCTTGGAGAGAGTCATAACACCCACACCAGATACTCACCGAGTGCGTGTTCTCCGAGTTAATCAGCTGGAGGTCCTGGTCATCGTTGTCCCCGCCACTGGTGGGTGTGCCCCACACCTCCTCACCGCTGGTGGCACCCGAGGTGCATTCGTCCATCTGCTCGTCTGTCTCGGAGGCGGTGCCGCCTCCCTGCTGTAGCTGCTGCTGCTGCTGCTGGGCATCTCCTGCATTCCAGCGTCCCAGATACTTGTCAATGAAGGCTCGCGATTCCTCGAAAAAGGACATTTTGTCGGAGACATAGGCCCCCGCCCGATTGGTCCAGGCACCGCTGGCCAGGACATCGCCATTGGCCAGGTGCTGCAGGCCCGCCGACGAAGTGGAGGGTTCATGGAGATTCTGTGCCAAAGCCTTATCCGAGGTCACCTCCTCATCATCGTCCCCATCCCCGGCCTCATCTTCGTCCTCATCCTCATCCCTATCCCCATCGTCGTCCCCCTGGCGACCGTGACCATTGGAGGCTGGCTCCTCCAGGTCATCGTCCAGCTCGTCGGCCTCGTCCATGCGATCGTCCGAGGGCAACTTCTCCAGGCTGGACATGGTGCCGAAGCGTCGCAGGGCACTGCTCATGGGTCGATACGGTGGCTCCTCGTCCAGCGGCGACTCGTCGCATGAATCCTCTGGAATATTCTCGATAATGGCCTGCCGGGGCTGCTTGGTTGTGGTGGTGGCTGTGCTGGTGGTGGTCGTCCCTCCTCCGCCGCCCCCGCCATTCGAGGAGGAGCAGCCACTGTTGTCCCACACATGGGTGCTGGTCTTGGTGAGCACGGCATCTGGCGTGGGCGGCACCACCGCTATCGAGGGCGTGCCACTGTCATCCTCCCGCTGCTGTGATCCTCCTCCTCCGCCGCCGCCGCCACCTGCTCCACACAACCTGGCCGCCGGCGCAAACTGTGCCAAGCCTATCAGCATGAGGGATAGCTGCTCATCCTCCTGCTTCTGCTGGTCAATGGTGCTGGTGGTCTGCTTGGGCGATTCCAGGAGCTTGCAGGTCTGCTGCTCCATCTTGTCGGGAGATAGCTGGGCATGGGTGAAGTCCTCCGGCTGGCAGCGGCAGTGGCAGGCGGCATACTTGGCGGGGGAACCTCCGGTGGCTCCTGCCGCTGCCACCTTCGAGGGACTCCTCTCCACACTCCTCATAATCCGCGCCGTCTCCGTGATGGTCACCACGGCCTTCACCTGCTGATTGGCCTTGGGTCTGCTGGGCTCCTGGCACAGCTGGGCCACGATCCTGGTGCGCCGCGGCGGCGGCAGTGGCTTGGGCGAGCCCGAGCAGTGGCCATTGGGCAGATGGGCAGAGGAGGCAGTGGGTGCGGAATGAGTGGGATGTGGTTGTGGCTGTGGAGCCGGAACTGCTGCTACGGCATCTAGATGACGTAACCGCGAGCTGAGCCCCTCGCCGGCACTGCTGCTGCTGTTGGGCATCGCCCCGACGCTGTCATCGGTGGCCTCTGATTGGGACAGGGACAGTTCGTCGGTGATCAGTTGGGCCACATCGCTCTCGGTGTCGCCGGTCTCCCGGCGCGTGCCAGTGCTGCTGGCCACCATCTTGGAGGACAGCTCCCCGGTGATGGTGGTATTGGTGGTGCTGCTGGACATGCTGGTCACGCTGCCAGCGCCCGTGCCCGTGCCCGTGCCCGTTCGCTTGCCTGCCCTCGAGCCCGGAGCCTTCTCCCGCTCCCGTTCCCGCTCCAAGCCCAGGCCCTCGGCGAGGCCATTGAGCTTGCAGCAGCGATTGGGCGAGGACTGGCTATGCTGCACCTTCAGGGAGTTGCAGAGCAGGACGGGATTGGTGCCAGAGGCGGTGGTGGCGCCGGCGCCTCCGGCGGCCACTCCTCCGCTGGCCCGGTTGCCCGGCCCGCTCTGCTGGCAATTCTTGTGGCAATGCCGGCACACGGCCAGCTTGTCCAGCACAATGGGGCTGGAGCGTACGGTGATCTGGCCACATTAGGGGGATGATGATGATAGGGAGCAGCAGCAGCAGAGGAGGATGAGTGGAGGGGATGTTTTTGGGGGAGAGAAGAGAGAAAGCAGGGTTAGCACATAGTAAGCGGCAGGGAAGTGACTGAGGACGAGGCTCTAGGATGCTCCCATCTCACCTGACTGTCCGAGGTGGTGCTGTGCGACTGACTGATCACACTGGTCACCGCCTCCGCGTCCGATGTGGAGTATATGTCCGAGGTGGCGCTCATGCTTAGCTCCTCGACGCCGCTTAGCCGCTTGCCGCCAAAGTTGGGCTTGGCCGACAGCCCGCCATTCTCCTTGGCCAGATTCAGCTCCTTGGTGCGCTTCTCCAGCTGCTGGCGTGTCCAGTATGTGATGCGTTCGTCCTGCTCGCTGTCGCTATTGAAGATTAGCTGCTCATCCTCGGCGCTTACATTCTCCTGCGATCGGGCAATGGCCGCCAGGCGAGCCTGTTGCTGCTGCTTGTCCAGCTGGCCCTTCATCCAGTTGGCCAAGTGGAGGGCACTGGACTTGGGGGTGCCCGTTTTGTTGAGGATGCGACACTTCTCGTCTATGAGGAGCTCGATTTGCTCCACAGCATGGCCAGCGCCATGGCTGTGGTGGCCGCCATGAGAGGAACGATCGGTAGTGGCTCCTCCTCCTCCTCCTCCTCCAAGGGTGTTGCCAGCATGAGAGTTAAGGCTGCGCTGCTGGAAGATTTGGGGGTGGGGGGGAAGAGATGAATCACATACGTTACCTGGCACTGGACCTGCCCCAATCACCACCACCAGCACTAGACCCGCCCCTGAGGTTTGGCAAATTAAAATTTGTGATGGGCTCTCTTAAGGATTTTCTGCTTTTGCTTTGCTTGGTTTGGTTTTTGCTTTGCTTTTGGGCTAAGTAAGTATCCTTTTTTTTTTTTTAAGAACTCTCTGCCTGCCTTCACTCTCTTTCTTTTGTACTTTCTTTTTGCGAAGCGGAGAAACGGAACGAAAACAATAATAAATCGCGGTCCATCTTTGATTAAAAACGCTTGCTCTCTGGCTCTGAATGGAGTTGTTTGTCGCGGTTAGGACAGAGGGTTTTTACAGGATATACAGGATATACGGTGGGGGGGTTGCTTGGAGGGAAGGGGCTTGGAGTACAGTCACAACAAAAACAGCTAAGAAGCATTTGGAAGTTGAAATCAGTTTTTGGTTTTGAGAACAGGAAGAAGCAATTCGAACTTAAAACTAAAATTGAGTCCATCACAATTTTTAATTTATCAATTTTTTTTTTTTTTTTTTTTTTCTATTTATAGTTTTATATAGTTTTTTTTTTATAATTCAGGATGCGAGTGCTCGGTGGGTTTTTTTCTACTTGTTTTCATTTCCCTGTTTTTCCTTGGTGTTTAATTTTTTTCTATTTTTTTTATTTTTTTTAGTGAAATAAAAAGAACATCACAAGCGTTTTTAGTCAAAGAATCATTTTGATTTGTTTTTATTATTATTTCAAGAATTCATCGTTTCTTCGTTCGCAATCTCAATCTCAAATCAATCAAGATATATATATATAAGTAGATGTATATCTCGTTTCTCTTCTCGTGTTTGGAATGTAAATAAATCGCAAAAAACTTTCTAGACGTAGTACATCAAAGTTTACATAATATGAGAATATGAATCTAAATAGTATGTATATATAGAAATATATATGTATGTATATATATATAAGTGTGTATATATATATATATATAAGTGTGTATATGTATATAGTGTGTATAGAAATTTGTGGTTGTTGCTCAAGGCACACACGAAAAAACTGGGACCGCAAAAGACAACGCGGCGTATGCTTGATATTCAACAATTAGAGAATAGAGAGTGTGTGTGTGTGGTGTGTGTGCAAGTGATGCTTGTGTGTGTGTGTGTGCGTGTGTGTGGGTGTAGGTACTGAGACTACAAACACTTGGCTGGATGGCTTTTTGGGCAAGAGCTGGCCCATAATCGCATGGTATGTTGGAAAAAATCGATTTAAAATCGATTAATATCGCTTATTTTGCCAGCTCTAGGTCTAACACCCGAAACAGCAGCCGCACAGTGGTCAGAAGTTGATGAAAAGGGCTTACGAAAGAAAAAACTCTGGCATGAATGTAAAGTAAATACAATATCGATAACATATACTACAAAAAAATCGATATAAAGCTAGCTCTACTTGGTAGCCTTTTCGAACTGAACTTTCGAACACTGTGCAGCCTGCAGTCGAGTGCTTTCTTTAAGATACTTAGATACGTAGATACGTAGATACGTAGATACGTGTGATTAGCTTGAAGATACATACGCAAAGGCAACAAAGTGTGCTTGCCACGGCTAATTGACATCGATAGTCGGCTCAGATACATGAAAGTAGCAAGTGTAGGTTTGTGGTTTTTCGTCTTCTTTTTTTTTTTCTTCCTCTCAGCACATCCAGCCAAGACTGAGCAAGGATATACACACACACACATAGGGTGAGGGGGGGAATACGGATACAGATACCGATACGAATACGGATACGGATACTAGGTAAATATATATATGTATATACAACTTTGCTTTCTTTTTTTTCTGTGTTTTTGGCCAATCAACAGTCTAACTTAATTAGATGAATAAATCTTTTGGCTAATTTAAGTAAACAACTTAGCATACGAGGAGAAGGAGGAGGATCCCCTCGGAGCCGAGGCGAGAAACTAGAAACTAGGTCGTCTAAGCTAATGTAGGGAATAACAACGGCAATAACAGTAATCAATATAGGTTCTTAACTTTTGTTTTTTGGCTACAAAATGGAAGCATTATTAACATTATAGTATAACTTCTTTTTCTTTTTTTTTTTGTCTTAGTTCTTTTTTGGGTTTCCTCCCAGGGACTTGGAGCTTGGCAATCAAAAGTTTTTCGATAATAATATCAAGTTAATACGAATCAAGAGAGAGAGAGAGAGTTTAGAGAGAGAGAGAGTGATTAGGTATTCTGTGTGTTGCTTGGGTTATATACTATACGTATGTATATATATATGTATCTAAAAGCTAAAAACTCTTGTAAAACAATGTATATTTCGACTAGCTAATATACATAATTACGGCTATATATCTAGGGCGTGTATACTATGTATACTATGTAAATATATATATATATATGTATATATATGACTAAAAAGAGCCAAGTACTAGATAGTACAATGTATCTGCGTCTCTGTATCTTCTCATCTGCGTCGTCTTCATCATCAATCATCATCATCACAACATCATCTCTCTCGTCCAACCTATGTACACTCGATTCTAAATCGAATTGGATGGAACGAATGTGGGGTTCAGGGATACGGGTATATATATATATATGTATATACAATACGACACACACACACACATATACAAAGAGAGAGAGAGAGATGGAGAGATGGTATATGTACAATTTCCACGGATAATTGTCACTTCTCACTCGCAAATATCATAGTGCATTCACTGGACCAAAAAAAAAAAAACAACTCCTCGAAATTGGATCTAAAACTGGGAATTATTGTATAGTTTAGGGGAAGTTTTTACCTCTAGAAATGTCCCAAAGTCGTCCAGTTAATGCCCCTTTTTGTTTTGATTTTAGATTCTGATTCTGTTACTGATGCTCTTAGGGATTCTCTGCGTGACTCTCTTACTGAATCCCCTCACTGGATCCCCTTACTGGATCCCCTTACTGGATCCTCTTACTGATATCCTGGCAAAGTCAGTCCCCAATCTTCTAGAGGAACTGCAGCTGATACACTGAGCGAAGCTGACGGGGCAAAAGCAGGGGGCAGAAAGACCTTGCCGATTAAGCAGGGAAAGACAGAGAGAGAGAGAGAGAGAGAGAGAGAGAGAGGGAGAGGGAGACAGAGTGACAGGGAGAGAGAGAGACAGATAGATAGAGAGACAGTGAAGCTGTGGAGCTGTGTGGAGTGATCAGTGGTGGTAACATAGTTGTCTAAGCTCGTCAAGGGTTCAAAGATTGTGCGGCAAGGTATCGGTATCGTTTTCGTTTTCGTGATCGATATCGGTGTCGTTATCGTTATCGTTATCGTTATCGTTATCGTTATCGTTATCGTTATCGTTATCGTTATCGTTATCGCTACCGTTATCGTTAAAGTTATCGTTAACGTTAACGTTATCTTTATCGTTAACGTTATCGTTATCGCTACCGTTATCGCTACCGTTATCGTTAAAGTTATCGTTAACATTAACGTTATCGTTATCGTTATCGTCATCGTTATTGGAACCAGGATGGGGCTTCAGATTGGGTTCCGACTGCAGCCAAAAGTCAAATCACAGATCCAGCGAATCCGGCGGCGTCGGCTTGGTGGGCAGCATGCCAAAGGGATCGTCCACCACCACGCTGTCCTCCTCCTCCTCCTCGTCCTCGTCCTCGTCATCGTCATCGTCGTCCTGGTCACAGTCCCCGTTCCCGTCCCCATCGTCACCCAGAAAGATGCACTCCTCCACATCGGTGTCATAGCAGGGATCCAGATTAACCTCATGCAACTGCAGATCCAGCTCCAGCAGATCCCAGGAGCCACCGAACTCGGCCAGGGGAATGCTGGGCGGCCGATCTGCCACCGATATCGACGTCGACGTCGGCGTCGGCGGCACAAAGTCATTGGAGAAGGCATCCGAGTTGCAGGGCTGCGAGCTGGGCGAAATGTTCGGCGTGGGCGTCTCCGGCGTGGTCAGCGACACCTGGCCCAGCTGATTGGCCAGGCCACTGGCCACCGACTCATCGATAAAGGATCTGCCCACGGAGCTCAGGCTGAACTCGAGCAGCTTCTTGGAGGGATGGGCTCTCGCCGGAGGCGGGGGCGGCTGCGCCTGTGGCTCACTGCTAACCTCCGGTATGACCGTGAGGCACTTGCAGTTGGCCAGCGACAGCGTGGAGAGCACCGAGGTCTGTGTCTGCGAGTGGGTCTGGGACTGGGTCAGCGTTTGGGTATGCACCTGGACCAGGCTGCCGCCGCTGCTGCTCAGGCAGGAGGAGGAGCCAATGCCCAGGCCCAGGCCATTGGCCACCGAGCCATTCCTGGCCGGCGAGCTGCTGCACTGCGGCGCCTGGACCTGGGACAGGGTCTGCGACTGGGACAGGGTCTGCGACTGGGACAGCGTCTGGGACTGGGACTGGGACTGGGACTGCGATTGCAACTGAGACTGGGACTGGAACTGAGAGTGGGTCTGGGTGGCGCTGCTCGTGGTGGTGCTGGCGCTGGCGCAATGGTGACGCACCGCGCTGGCCAGGCGCTGCAGATTCTCGTAGGAATCGGCGCTGTCCAGACGCTTGCTGCGAAAGAGACGCACCTGCTGTTTCTGCTGCTGCTTCAGGTGGATGCTGTCCAGTGACGGCAGCTTCATGGAGCCCATCGAGGCGGAGGTCAGTCCAATGTCGCTCAGCGGCACCAGCGTGTTGAGGACATCCGGCGAGTCCAGCGGGCTGGACAGCGGGGTCGAGCCCAGGGCGGCGTTGACCAGAAATCTGCAAGAAGAGAGCGGTTCGGGGTTGAGTCTTTTTCATGCAGGCTGATCCCCAGGCTTCCGCATCCTACATCTGTCTCTGCAGCAGATTCTGCCAGACGGCCTTGAGCTCCAGGGAGGGCGCCCGCAGGATGAGACTCTTGCGGCGGGCACCTCGCTTCGGCGTCCTGGTGAGATCGGGGGCACAGTAGCCGGTGGGACTCTCGGCCAGACGTCCATTGGGATCCACAGTCAGGCGGAACTCGGTGGCTGTCATGGGGGATTAGGAGGGAGTAGAGGAGGTCAGAGATCGTCCTAAATGGTGCATGAAGCTCCAGGATAACAACACTCACTCTTCTTGCGCATGTGAAAGCAGGAGTCAACCACATTGGCTATGGGAATGGGCTCCTCGGTGATGAACAGGACGCGATCCCGGCTGACCTTGGCAAAGACAATGATGTCGCTGAAGAGCAGCGTCCAGTAGGGCTTCACCGATCGACCCTCCACGCGCGACAGATCGCCACCGAATATCCACTGGCGACCCTGGACGGCCAGCGTGAAGGGCTTGCACTTGGTGAACACCATCCGCGACTCCAGATCCTGGAGCGTGAGCAGCGGGCGACCCTCGCCCAGGGGCTCCATGAGGCCACTGCTTACGGTGATCTCGCGGTAGGCCGCCTGCAGTTCGGCAATCACCGTGCTAAAGTTCTTGTGCTCCTCGGTGTCCACATGGCAATTGCCCGCCAGCAGCTGCATCAGCTTGAGGATCTCCCGGAAGTGCTGCAGCGGCCGATGGATGAACATGGTGAGATCGGGCCTCTTGCGCGGCACAGCCGGTTCGGTGATGAAGGCTATGAACTCGGAGCCCGTCTGACGCGACTTGTTGACCAGGACGCAGTCCGCCCGCTTGATCCCGTTGCAGTACTTCTTGTAGGCCGCACAAATGGCCGTCGTCTTGGAGAGATAGACCCGCGAGGCGAAGTTCATGTGCGGCTCCTGGTCCGGTTGCTGTTGCTCCTGGCTGCTG
Organism: Drosophila baimaii; assembly: GCA_018874675.1. Taxonomy (NCBI): domain Eukaryota; kingdom Metazoa; phylum Arthropoda; class Insecta; order Diptera; family Drosophilidae; genus Drosophila; species Drosophila baimaii. Next base: position 10,564 of record JAEIIU010050635.1, read on the forward strand.
CACAGCTGCTCAAGAATATCCTCGGCGATGCGCAGCAGCTCGTCGATGTTCTGGAACAGGGTGCGGTGGTCGTTGGGCGAGATTAGGTCCTTGCGCTCCAGCAGAGGTTGCACGAATCGCTGGACGCCAAAGTGCAAGGCTGCCGTGAAGTTCTGCTCGCGGCTTATCAGTTGGAGGAGAAAGCGCCGCCGGTTATCCGTGATGGGCACAATGGACTGGGCGTAGAGGGGTTTGAGAAAGGGTTTTCGGTTAGTATTAGTTGGAGACTTGAAGGGTCTGGGGTTTCTTGAGGTTACGAGTGTCATGGGGGTTAGTGGAAGAAGGGAATATCAGTTGGTAAGATAGGAGGTCTTTGGAACTCAATTGAGGGGGGTTTACCCTTTACTTAAGGTAGAGTTTTCAAAAGAGAAAGGAAGGAAATATTTAAAGAAAGAAGATAGTGGAGGAAGTGCGTACAGGATTGCCTTTGGGGTGATCACCAGGTTTCCCTGGACAATGTTAGTTAGGAAGATGAATGGTGTCACGAGCTCACTGAGAGCTTCAGCAGAATCGGGGTAGTGACTAGAGGATTGAGCTTCCAAGATGTTGGTTCAAGGACACCAAGAAATATGTTAGGTTCATAAAAGGAAAGACATCTTAAACTAGAAAACTAAAAACAGGATTGATTTCTATCTACATGGGGAAAGGGGAGAAGCGTTAGTTACGAAGGGTTTTAAGAGGTAGATATAGATGGATATATAAGAGAGATCCCCCCAGATGAGGTTAGTCCCCTAATTGTGATAAAGAAATAAGTGTGATATATTTGTATATAACTCATATGTATAAAGTCATCCATGAAGAGGTGCTTCATAAGTGTTAGAAGGTCCACAAAAAGACTTAATGATTGCGGAATATAAGGAAGATAAAGGAATAAACCCTAGGATGATACAAGATGTGGGGGAGAAGCTAAGATTTCAATTCAAAAAGTAACTTAACTAAAAGAAAACAAGGAGTGCATGACATATAGGTGTCATGTCTTCAGTATCCATTCTGGGAAACACAAATAAATCAAAACTCAAACACATGGAATCGAAAAAAAGTTTATTGTCAAGCGGGTTGTGTGGGTTCTCAAGGGAACTCTAAGGGCTAGGCAAAAAAAATAGTGCAGATTAATAATAAATTAATAATAAAACTTAACGCTTAATGGGGGACAATATGTACAATTGGCAAAGACACAAAAAAATGCAAAAAAAAAATGATAAAATTATATGAAGAATGAGTGCGCTGCGGTGAGGTGAGTCAGTGTCCTAGACGATGACACCCTTGCCTACCTCCTTGCTGAAGGTGACCTGCGGCAGGTGAAGCCTCCGCTTGGCCGCCTCAATCGATGAGGTGGTGCCCGAGCAGGCGGTGGCCGGTCGGCTCAGGCTGTTGCCCATCTGGGTGGCAGCTTGGATCCGGGTGCTGGCCGTTCTCTGAAGGCTCATCATGGCGGGGGTTCCGGTGGTTCCGGTGGTTCCGATGCCAGTGCCCATTCCCGTTGCCGTCGTGGCTGTCGTGGTGTGCTCTTCGCTGCCCAGTCCCAGGCTAAGACCCACGCCCACGCCCACGCCCAGGCTGCCTGGCATCTGATGGCGGGTATTGCTGGTGGCGGTGCTGCTGCTGACATTCGCATTGGAGCCCAGGTTCGAGATGATGGTGGTGGCGCCCGCGCCTGACCTTCTGAAAATCTCCAACGTCAAGGCCGAGCCCTGCGATCGTATCAAGTTCAGAACATCAGCCTCGGGCATCGTGACCACATTGTGCTTGTCCACGAAGATCACATAGTCGCCGGGCAGGATGCCGCAGCGGTCCGCCGAGAGGCCCGCCTCCACCTTCTCCACCCGCGGCGGATGCGTCCACACGATGGAGAAGCCAAAGCCCCGCTCCTCCGTCCTCGTCAGCCGCTTGGTCATCGTGAAGGGAGTGCGTCCCAGTTGCCGGCTGTTGCCTCCTGCGCCCGCCCCTCCTCCTCCTCCTCCTCCTCCGCCGCTGCTGGGCATGGTGGACTGACGCCTCCCACTCGACGAGGATCCATTCAAATGATTGGCATTACTCTCATTGGCCTTGGCCGTCGACGACGATTGCGCCGCCGAAGCTCCGGCTCCCGCTGTCGCTCCCGTTCCCGAACCGGCACCAGCCTGGGTTGTGCTATTGGCATTGCCATCCGCCGGCGGATCCAGCTCCAGGAAGCGCAGGAAGAGATTCTCGTCGGCGTCGCGTTGATGCAGCGCCTTCTTGCTCAGCCTCATGGGTTGCTGGGGCTGCTGTGGCATCAGGGGATCCTCCCTGCCCATGCTATCGATGCTGATGCTGATGACCTCGTCGTTGAGGGGCATTGTCGTGGCGCCCACACCCACTCCCGATCCATTGGCCGTTTTCTGGGGCGTCACTGTCACTGTGGCGGCCGCTGCCATTTCTGCGGGATCTTGCTGCTGCTGCTGCTGCTCCTCCAGTACTGTCTCTCTCTGATCCTGGCCTGCGGTGGCACAACTGGCTTTCGTTTGGCTCTGGCGGTTATTATAAGGCGGACATGGCTGCGACAGCAACTTGTAGGATCCCGCCGTGGTGGCCGCCTCTGGCTGGAGTAGATCGCTCAGGGGAAAGGTGCTGCAGCCCAGGAACTCGCTGCGTCTGCAAGGAGAGAGGGAAGAAGAGAGAGATAAGCGTTAGTAAAGAAGGGTTTTTAGGGGTAAATATGGTTTAAGTCGGCTTTATTTTAAGATAACTCAAAGGGAGACCGCTCGAGAGGGTCTAGGGTAAGTCCCTTCATTGTGATAAGGAAATAAGTCTGATATATTAGTGTGAAGGGGAATCCAGTAATTATTGTATTGAAATATATCTGCTTTGTTTTTTATAAACCCATGGAGAACCCCCCCCCCAGAGGTCCAAAGGTTGATACATTTATTGTAATAAGGAAATATATCTGCTATATTTTATATAACTCATTGATATACCCCCCTCAGAGGTCCTAAGGTTAATCCATTGATTGGGATTAGGAAATATATCTGCTATATTTTTATTAAATTCATCAAGAGACCCCCCCCCCGGAGGTACTAAGGCTAGTCCAGAAAGTGTGTGTTGGGAAATATGTGTAATATATTTGTATTTAGAAAGACCCATTGGGTGGTCTGGGGTTAATCCATGAATTTTGATTTCATAATTTATAGAGAAAACCCCCAGAGGGTCTAGACCCCCCCCCCCAGAGGTCTTAAGGTTAATCCATTAATTGTGATTAGGTCATATATATCCTTTATATTATATAACTCTAAGAAAGAGCCCCCTAGAGGTCCTAAGGTTAATCCTTTCACTGTGATAGGGAAATAAGTATATAATTATATAACTATATAAGTATATATACAAGCTATATTTGTATATAAATAATGAAAAGACCCCCCACAAGGGCCTTAAGGGGAATTCACAAATTGTTTTACTGAAATATATCTACTTTATTTATTAGTTGTGATAAAGAAATATGTCTGACATAGAGACCCCCCCCAGAGGTCCTAAGGTTAGGCCAATAATTGTGACAATGAAATATATCTGCTATATTTTATATAACTCTCAGAAAGACCCAGAAGTTCTAGGCTTAATCCATAATCCATTGTGATAAATAAATATCGATTGCATTTTGTAGTTATCTTTTGAAGGTTTCGCTTAAACCCTAAATATTTTATACCAAAACTTGAAGGGCCTCAATCCTTTGAATTGCTTAGCCTGAATGATTTAGGCCTGAACCTTGGTCGCCTCTCCCACTCTCTAGCTCTCCCTCCTGGTAGTTTGCTTTTGGATAATACCAATTTGGGTTTAGTTATCGTTTTGTTTGTTTTTTTTTCTTTCTCTAGTTTTCTAGCTCTAGTCCGGAAAGCAATTAGATTTTGCTTGGGATTTCGGCGCGGCTTGCGTCACGTTGCACGTTGTCTGTGTCTGACGGACATGGTCTATTTATAGTTCGCTTACAGCTGATCCAGTCGAGCACCTGACCCGCTTTTCACTACGAGTTTTCCCCCCTTGCTAGTTTTTCCTGCTTTCCTCGTTTTGGATAGCGGACAGCGGCTTGTGTGGTACGTGACATAAATCAATTAGCGGCCCTAAGCTGCTGCCACATTCCTGTAGCTGTGGAAATGTGTGTGTGTTTGGCCCGGAAATGCGCTTTGCCCGGCCAATTTGTTGGGCGGAAAATGGGTGTATATATGTATGTATGTGTGTGGGGGGGTGACCACCCCCCTCTTGGCAGAGTGGGTGGTGATGGCATGACAGTGCCTCCTCTTCTTCTTCCACTGGCCACTTTGGTCTGAAGTTGGCGCGCGTATTTGGGTCACTTTTATTGATTTTCCTGGAGTAAGGACTCGCTCTCTGTTTCTCTCTCTGTCTCTCTCTCTCTGTATTTATTTATTTTTTTTATTTTTTTTTTTTTGGCTGTGTGGGGGGTTGGGTGTTTGATTGCAATCGCAGCTGTCAGGTGCAGTTGCTTGAGGGGTTTTTTTTGTATTTTTTTTTGGGTTAAAGAAGGTCCTGCCTGTGGACAGGCCATCATCAATTATTAAGTCGTTTTGTCGTTTTGTAAATTGACTTAAAACGCTGCCAAAGGAGAGACACTACCCCCCCACGACAACTATTTTCACAACTCGCATGTACTTGAATTATGCATGGTTGGTAGGGGGTGTAGGAGGGTGCTTGGTTAAACGGAAAATGGGCAATGGGAAATGGGGAAATGGGGAAAATGGCAACTAGAAGCAGGTGGTGCGTGAGGTAAGCTGGCTTAAAACGAAGGAGGGGGGGAAAATGGGCTTTAATGGGGGAATGGGGGGGGAAGGACTCTAAGGTTTATGGCCGGTCTTTCCCCGGGTGTACATTTAGTTAGTTGGCCACTTCAATTAGCCAGGATCCACCAGGATATGCGTGTGCGTGTGTGTGCGTGTGTGCGTGTATGGGTTTTATGCCTGGGCATTGCATAATCGGGGCTCCATCGATTCGGCATTTAAATTCGCCGCTTTTTTTGTGTTTATTTTACTTTCCTTTTTTTATTTTGTATTTTTAAGAAGCCACAGCTAATGATGTCCTTGAAACTTAATTAACTTTTTGGGCAGAAAGAGAGAGAGAGAGAGGGGGAGAGAGAGGGAAAGAGAGAGAGAGGGGGAGAGTGAAAGAGAGCCTGCTGCGAAAAGCACACCTCACACACGCACACGCAGCAGGCTGAGGACCTTCTGCCACTTCCTGTTCGCATTTGTTTAGGCAGCATGCCCCCGAAATTATGCTACACTTTCCATGCTAACACACACACACTCGCACACTCGCACACTCACACACACACACTAGCACACACACACACACACACACTGTTATATAAGTTTTCCGTTGCATACTTGTGCTCCTTCTCCAAAGACACACTTTTCAGTTAAACAAAAAAAAAAATATATACACAAAAATTATCACCAAAAACCAGGCTTCCTTCTCACAGGATCTAGCCAGATCTCCGATCTCCTATCCACATATATAGTAGCTATATATATATAGTGAACTGCATATAAAGCCAAGGAGTGCACCTACTTTGCCGATTCGATTTCCTGCGCCTTTCTTTCTTTTTTCTCGAGCGTTGCCAGTCGCCTTTTTTCGCACGCGAGCTTGCCACTCGGACTGAGTAACGGGAACTGAGCGCAACTCGCAGGGAAAACTGGGAAAAGCGCTGGCTCTGCATGGGCCCGGGAAAGTCATCGCTGGAAGGCGCCGCACTCAAAGGGGGGTGTGCTGAGGGGGGTGGTGGTCGAACAGCACTGCGCATGAGCATTGGAAGGACACCGACGAAGGGTGGCTTGTTTATGTGCAGGAAATGCACAAGGCGCACGCAGGACGAGAAAGGATACTGGAGGTGCCACGAGGCCAGGAAGGGCGCCACAATTAACCAGACGGCTCCGCTCAGCTTTGGTCTTTTGCCTGCTCCAAAATCCACTCTCACATCCACTCCATCTCCATATTCAGGGAGCACAAGGGGAGCCCAAGGAGCTTCCCTCGATAAACGTTGCGGGGTGAATGACTTGCAGGCAGGACTACTTCAACTCGAACGATGAACGATGAGACGACAAGGGCACGGCAAGAAAAGGGTTATTATTTGCCATAATTGGCCTTAAGCAAATGGTATTTCAAATAATATTCAACTGAGTACTGAGTACTTTCTAAATAATTATAGAGAAATAATAGTAAATATCTTGGGAATTGCTATGAATTTTTAAAATTGAGTGGAATAATTAGGGAAATAAAAGTAAATATCATAGAAATTGCATTCAATTTCTAAATTAATTACCAAAGGCGACTAAAAGTAGGCAACACATAATATTCTTCCATGTCAATTGGTGTCCTTTCTACACTTTATATACAAATTGTTAAACAATAATAGTTATAGATACAAATTAAGGTTGCCTAATTTAAAAACACAATAGCATATAGCAAACAAAATCCTTTCTACATTTTTAACATTTTCTAGCATATTTTTAAGCCGCATTTGAAGGTAGTTTAAGTCCGGAGCGTTTTTTAAGTGAGAAATAATTAATTTATCATATTTAAGTTAGGTTTGCTTTATATATTTCTTTCTCAACAATAAGTTAAAGGAATTAAAATATTAATTTCAATTTTTTTTTCGCAAAAATAAATTATATAAATTTAATTTGTCAATTTGTAATATTTAATTTAAGTTTAGTTTAATATTTCTTTCTCAATAATAAGTAAAAGAATTAAAGTTTTATTTTTTGACACGTTTCTTTCTCAATAATAAATTATATAAATTTATTTATTCACTTTTTAAGAGAGAAATAATTATCATATTTAAGTTAAGTTTGCTTTATATATTTCTTTCTCAATAATAAGTTAAAGGATTTAAAATATTAATTTCATATTTTTCTTTCGCAATAATAAATAAATAAAATACATTTAATTTGTCAATTAGTAATATTTAATTAAAGATAAGTTTAATATTTCTTTCTCAATAATAGGTAAAAGAATTCAAGTTTTAATATTACATATTTCTTTCTCAATAATAAATTATATAAATTTATTTATTCACTTTTTAGAGTATTATTTAAGTTATATTTAAACTTTTTTTTCTCAATAAAGTAAAATATAGAAAAGGTCTTACTTTTTATGTATATATTTCTTTCTCAATAAATAAATTATAGAAATTATAGAAAATTCTCACTAAGAAAACGAAACGAATTTTGTATAATTTATTTTATTGAGAAAGATATATATAACACATAAGACTCTTTGTATATTTTACTTCTTTAATTTATTATTGAGAAAAAATTTAATTTATTTCTTGTATTTAAATTGCAGTTGATGTTTTTCTTTTTCAATAATAAATTAATTAATGAAAATGTGGAATTAATGTTTATTTTTTTATATTTAAATATCAATAATAAAGCATAGATATTTCGATATCTGTGGCCTTTCCTGAAAACCCCCCAAAAGTGTGCTATATATTGCTGGAAAATACTCAAAGATATTTCTACAAATAACAAGCCTACTTTTAGGCTTACAATGAACCCATTTTAAATCCCTAATTTACCAAAAACCTAATTAAATGTTCTACATTTTACTATTCAGATATTTATACTAAAATCTTTAGATATCTTATACCTTTCAACCCCCGAAAGTGTTCAGTGTAGCTCTAAGTTAGCTGGTGGGGGCAGGGGGTGTTATGTTTCTTATATTGTTTTTTTTCTGTGTGTGATTTTCCTGTTATGTTTTTTTTTTTTATTGGCTTTCTTGGCTTTCGACCGTACTCGTTACTCACTTTAAATGGCGATCCCGATGCCACACGGCCAGCTGGAGGTGCTCATCGCCATCGGAGCCACTGGAAACCGGAAAACTGAATCGCTGATCGAAATACGGACGACCCGAGTGCCGATGGACGGCGGTGCGTTGATAGCCGGAACTCATGCTGCCCCCGGACGATGATGAGGCATGTCCTTGGCCGCCGGTCAGGGCCACCTTTACATAGGCATTGATGCTGCCACTGCCATGGCTGCGCTGCAGGTCCCGACACCGAATCACTGGGGGTGGCGAGAGGGTTAGCGGGAGGAAGGAAGGAGGGAAGGAATCAATTAGGATTCAATTAGAGAAGGAGCCGGCTTGGGACCAGGACTTGGAACTCACCATGTACATTCAGTTGCTGCTCCCGGGCGTCGTAGACAATGCTCAGATCGATGCTGCCTCGCTGCTCCAGCTCGGCGCCACTGCCACTGGAGCTGCCACGGCTGCTGCTGCTCCTGGTGGTGCTGCTGGTACTGAGCGAACTCCGCTTGGCCACCTGCTGCTCCGCCTCCTCCTCCTCCTCCTCCTCCTCCTCCGCCGCATCGTCGTCGCTGGAGTTCCCTGAGCCAGAGCTGGAGGAGAAGCTCAGGCAGCGCTTGGTGCTGGGCACATGCTCCAGCGGCTGCTCCAGCTGCTGCAGCTCCCGCTGCTTCTCCAGTTGCTGCTTCCGCTGCTGCTGCTGCTCCAGCTGCTCCTCCCGCTGCTTCTCCACCAGCTTGGGCGCCGTGGTCTTGTGGGGATTCTTGCGTCGCACCACCCGCTGCCTCTTCAGGTGCGTGGGTGTGCGCACCTCCATCTCGTGGACACTGCTCTCGCTCCACTCGCCGCCATTGTCCGCCAGCAGAGTGCTACCAGCTGCAGCAGCACCCCCCGGAGGAGGAGCAGGAGGAGCTGGCACCTTGCAACGCACCTCCTTCCGGGCCGACTCTATGATGGCATCCAGCATGCGATCCAGTGTGGTGTCACCCATGCGGGAGGAGGAAAGCTGTGAATCCTCCAGAGCGGCTGCACCCACTCCACTGCTAGCTGCTGTGGTGGACCTCCTGGGCAGGCAACGGAGTGCCGCCAGCTGCGGAGTGGCCTGTCGCGGACCACTGCCCTCGCTGAAGCTCCTGCGCTGCGGACTCTTGCCATGCACATTGCTCAGATCCTGCAGGGCAATCAGGCTGGCATTCCCAAAGGGACTGCTCATGAAGTGGACACCAAAGTTCTCCTTGTTGGCATCGCCGGGCTGTTGCGAGAGGCCGGTGACAGGTCGCCTTCGGCCGCGAGACTCCTCCACCACGGCGCTGGAGCTGGAGTGGCGATGCATCCGTGTCATAGTGGGCATGTCCCTAATGGAAAGGTTTTATATTTAATTTTTTTTTTATATTTTATTTACTTTCTAGATGAAAGAGGAACTTAAGAAGGGGTTGGTAGAGGTTTTTCTAGTTTAAAATAAATTAAACTAGGAATTCTTTTAGGCTGACTAGGGCTAGGGCGTTATGCATCTTATTGTTATATATTTTATTTATGAAAAACCCCTCACTTAATTGTTAACTAATTGAGACAAAGCAGGAAGAAATATATAATCTTCTGCAGAATTTATCCACCTATAGAAGCGACTCCTGCTTCTCTGTGAATGATTTCTTTGCCCAACAAATTCCTGCTCCTTTGGCAGCTGGCTGCCAAACCAGGGGATCAGTGCCAGGGCAGGGTTCTGGTTACCTTCTTCTTCAATGCTCCTCGCTCCTTGCTCCTCGCTCCTTGCCATACCATTCATCCCATTCTCTTTGGTTTTTTGTTTTTGGGAACTTCTTGGCGATTCAACAAAAATCGCAGAAGAGAAAAGAAAACAACAACGGCAACAAATGAAGGAGGCTCGCTGGCTGGCTCGCTTGGACACAAAAAGCCGGAATTTTGCTTGCAAATTGCGTTTTGCGGCAAACGAGTTTGTTCGCCAGCACACCAGATCCTTCCTTCCTTGCATATCCTTCCAGGTCCCTTCGATTCAGGTTTGCATTTAAATTGAAATTAAACTTATGCTAATTTCAAGGCAGAAGACAGATTTTTGCACAGCTCTGCTGCGGTTGCCAACCATAAAATTGAGCCAGCGAGCGAGTCCTTTCCTCTACACTCTCGATCCTGTCTCTAACTGGGTGTGTGTGTGTGTGTGTGTGTGTATGAGACTTGGTGTGGTGTGAGTGCAACAATTACGCCCCAGCATAATGATGCCATTTTGCAAAAAAAAAAAAAAAAAAATAGAAAAGAAGAAAAAGTGCGGCAATCGGCAAAGCCAAAAGGGGATCGTCAAGGGATCGTCCCAGATCCCTTCAGATAGATCCCTTGTCTTTGTCCCTTCTTGTGTGTATTTTCCTACTTTTCCTCCACACACACACACACACAGAGAGAGCGAAAATGGGTTTTCATGTAATCCATAAACGTCATCCCAGCCCCGGGAATAAGATTGAAATTGCACTAGAAAGGCAGCCGCGGCGGCTCTAAAGGCGAGCAAAAAAAATATTTTTCCTTCCAGCCCCAGATTCTCGGATCCTTGGTGTGTGCGTGTGACTTGTGCCCGAAGGATTAGCTCAGGGTGGCAGNGAAGACGAAATAGTAATAATAATAAGAAGGAGAAAAAAAAGAGGAAGACGGGCCCAGCAACAAATTAAATGCATTAGAGGACGACGCACCACCCCTTTTTTTTTTTTTGTTGCTTCTTGTGGGCCCTGATCTGGATCGGGATTGGGATCGAGGCTAGGGGTTAGGGTCTTAGGGGTTTCTGTTGCTATTTCGGTTTCCCACTTTCCCTCGACTTAAAATTAGAGCTAGAGCAAGGACCAAAAAAAAAAAAACAACACACAGCCAGGTGTGTGTGTGTGTGTGTGGATCGATATGTGATGAATGTGATCGATCGGTGCTCTCTGGCAGGGATTGAATGACCATTCTTTTGGGTGCTGGGACTCACCTGGAAACTTGATCTGCTTGCGACTAGGTCGCCTGGAATTTTCGTTGTCCTTGGAAGATCTCTTAGCTGTTTTATTTATTTCACACAATTTTGTTTTTATTTTTTTTGTTTTTTTTTTTGAGGAATTTTGCACAGAAAAAAAAAGATGGGCCAAATTAAGCTTTTAAACAAATTAAGTGTTTATATTTTTTGTTTTAAGTACTTTTGCAGTGTCTGCACTGCAGTGTCTGCACTGCACGAGGTCAGAAACGGAAATGACGAACGGCGCACGCGCAGCCCTCGGCAAAGGCTCGCGCCGAAGCACGAAGCCCACGTAGCGGGCCGAAGGCAGACGAAGGGCCACGAACTTAGCCGATCACACACACACCAGAAAGAAAGAGAGTTAGAGAGTGAGATAGTGAGAGGGTGAGAGGGTGAGAGGGTGAGAGAGTGAGAGAGTGAGAGAGTTAGGGAGTGAGAGAGTGAAGATGAACAGTTGTAGCCTCTCTTTGGCTCTGATTTTGTGGTCAGAGTAACGGCATCTCAGCAGTGGGAAAAAATGTGATAATCAATATTTACTGCCTATATAATATTCCAGATTAGATAATAATAGATAGTGCTGGGTCAAATATTATGTCTTGGGAAAATAAACCCTTAAGAAATTAAATAAATATATAAAGATAATTACATATACATACATAATATAAGGGTAAGATCAGGAGAAAGCAGGAATTAAGAGGTCAAGTGGGGGTCGCTGTGGGAATGTTTTAGATAAGTAACTTGGTGTAAATATTGGGGAAATGATAAATATATTGACATAACCACAAGAACTTGTTGGGTTTTACTTTTTTCAATCGTGGGGAAAGGGTTCTAGCTTTCTTTCTTTGTAAACTGATATTATTATCTTAAATATAAATATAAATATAACCAAAGAAAAAGGCATTTAAGTATAGATCAGAGTTCCTTTTGTAATAAGAAATATATTAAGTTTATTATGCTAGTTCTTAGGTATACTTAAGAGCTATATTTAGAGTTATACCTAAAAACTTGCTTAATAAACTTAACATATTTCTATGTACATATAAGGGAAATATAACATTTATAAGAAATATTATACAAATTTCAGCTTTCAATTAATGAAAAAAAAAAAATACAAATAAAGAATTACCAATTATTTTTCAATAATTTTCCATTAAAATTTAGGTTTTCCAATATTTAAATAAAAAATTAATGCAAAAGAAATCTCAAATGTTTATTATTAGTTCTTCCATTGACGCCAAAGCAGATATGAACTTAAATTAAATTAAAAAAAAGCAAAGTAGATAAAATGTAATTTTTAAATGTCGTTTATACTTATATTTAATGGTTGTTTTTGTTATAAATTTATTTTTTTAATTTATAAATATTAGTATTTGTTTATTTATTATTATTTATTATTATTTATTACTATTTATTATTATTTATTATTATTTATTATTATTTCTGACTTTTTATTACTATTTATTATTATTTATTATTATTTATTATTATGTATTATTATTTATTATTATTTATTATTATTTATTATTATTTATTATTATTTATTATTATTTATTATTATTTATTAGTATGTAATATTATCTATTATCATTTAATATTTTTTATTTATTTATTTAATATTATTTACTATTCAAAGAGTCTATCAAAGAGCGCAGGATTTATTTAAGAGATTTAAGAGATTTCAGGAGAAAGCATATCCTTCGGCCAACGTTCAGCTGGCAGCCGCCAGATGTCGCCAGCGTTGTGAAAGGTAAGAGCACTCTCTCTTTGCCACTGAAAACCTCCTGTTGAACGCCACGCTCTCGCACGCTCCATCTCTCTCACGCTCTCTCTCACGCTCTCTTTCTTCCGGTGAAAGAACACAGAATCGCTCCGCTAAGCAGGTAAATCCCGGTCGAATGCATCCTTTGTGATGGCCCATCCGCCTGATCCTGGAGCGATCAAACAACAATGTGAGAGATCTCGGTCTTGGGACAGCTGGCGAGCTAAAAAAAAAAAAAAAAGGTGGGAAAAGAAAGGAAACCCACACGACGACGGCGACGTCGCAAGGTGTCTCAGCCCAGATTTGCCTCGTGTGTTGTCCAGAATCTGGAACAATTGCAGCAGCAGCGGGAGCAGGAGTAGGAGTAGGAGTAGGAGCAGAAGCAGGAGCAGTTACAGGAGCAGGAACAGAAGCCTAATGTCTCCGTCTCTCTCGCCGAGCGAGCGGTCATTACTTTCACTTTGATTTCTGATTTGTAGCTCCGGAGTTTCTCCATTGTGCGGAGGCGGCAATTTACGAGCTGAAGCTTCGGTAAATATTTGTCCAGATGCCGGACGCATAGCCTGGGCCTAGGACTGGCAGGACTGGCAGGACTGGCAGGACACTCGTGCCCTACATTAGCAGCCGCTTGGCCCGGGGTCCTGGCCATGTTTATGTGACGTGCGCTGTCGATCTTGGGATTTTACGAGTTCGCTCGATCGATGGCATAATGGCAATGCAATTCTCATTGCGTATTCCTTAAGGATCTCAGGGATCAAGGAGCAAGGATCAAGCAACTGGAGGGAGAACGTTGTGTGTGTGGGGGAGTCGTGTGGGATTCGTGGAAAACTTGGGCTGGTAGGGTACTTGAGCGCTGATCCCGCTGAGACGAAGAGCACTCCAACTTCAGTCAAAAGTCAAAAAAGAGACAGCTGGCCGCGAATCTGTTATGTCATTGTCTTGTCCTTGAGGAGGAGGAGGAGTCCTTGAGCAGGACAATTGACTCTGGTTTTGATGGAAAGTTACTTTGGGCCAGCGGAGCATATTTAATGAACCGTAAAATGCCGTTTCTTTGTGTCCTTAATAGTTGGTTTTATGGCTTTGCATATAAATTAAGCCCCCGCCCCCCCTAGGTAATCAATTTTTGAAGTTTTTATTTGATAAATATTGCATTTTTATGTGTTTTATTATTAAACAGATTATGTGCAAATAATATTATAATATTTAGTAATTTTCTAGGACTTTTACTTAAACCCCACCCTATGTAATCAAGGGTTTGGGCCATAATAACAATGAATCTATTAAGGTTTTTATACATTTCTTTGTAATAAATTAAGTATTTTTAGGTGCTTAAGTTTGAGACATTTTTTTAGATATTTTAACAAACATTTTACGTCGTGTTCCACTTCTTATATAATTATATATAATTATTTATTATATATTATTATTATTATTATATATAATTATAATTAAAGGTTCAACTTAGAGAACATAAATCCTTAAAGTATATTCTGCTGTTCTTTATACATTAATTTAAGCTATTATTTATTAATCAACCATACATTTTACTCCCTCCACCCCCCCCTAATGTAATCAAGGATCTAAGCAACAAAATAAATACAAATAGAAATCTATTAAGATAAACATTTACCAAAACCCTTGAGCCCACATTTATTTGATCTTTTGCATAAGCCAGAGTGCTTTCCACCCGTTTTGTGGATATTTTTGCGCCCTCGAATGGATTTGGATGGAATGGATGTTTGCGCTTTTCATGGCCACCCAACCCAAGGATACGAGGTGATCCTTGTCTCTGTAATTGATACGATTTCCATGTTTTCGTAATTCGCGCTTCATTAGAATCGAAATTAGCAACAACAACAGATGGGACGGGAAGGGTTACACTATCGGGGTGGATATTCTGTTACTCTCTGGGTTCTTTTTTTTTTTTTTTCAGTCTTTGCAAAAAAATGATCCAAATCGATTATAAATTCAATTTGAATCCCAAGGCCGTGGAGGGGTTAGCAAACTAATTGCGAATGCATTAGGGCCTTAACCTTTGGGCATTGACACAGAATATGCATAAACCCCTTGACATATCTGGATTTTATTTTGGTTCTTTAAGGGGTCCCTGGGTGGCCCACAAAAAATTTGCCTAATTTGAAGCGAAACTTGATGTCTCGGCGTGTAAGCGATAAATATTGCGGATTTCGGGGATTTGCAAGTTGACAAAAAAGCGAAAATTTGCATGTCCTTTCGGGACATTGCGAAAATGTGTGTGGGAAAATGTTTTGAGACTTGGAATAAATACGGGAATATATATTGCAAAAGAGGGAGATATATATATATATAGAGAGAGTGGGGAGGAGGGGGACCGACTTGGGATAGAAAATCGAAGAGGACTTTGTGATTGACAGGCCGACAGGACGCGCCCCGAAAAGGGACTTGGCCGCAAAAGAGAGCAAGGCAAGGACGGTCGAATCCGACTCCCATTCCGACTCCGACTCCGACTCCGATGTCCTTGTTTTGTTTTGATATTCACTTCACACAGATACAGATACAGATACAGATACAGACACAGCCCGACTGAGACTGAGACTGATCTGCTTTCTGGAATTTGAAATTTGATAAATGACCAAAAAATGGCAGCAGCCAGCCAGCCAGCCAGGAGCTGTTGCCAGGAGCATCAGAGCTGCAGAGACAGACACCCTTCTCAAGACTGCATTTCCGAAAAGAAAAAAAAAATCAAATTAGTGCAGCGCTTTTTTCCACTCCTATTCCTTCGTCCGGTTGTCCTAACAAATTTTTGAACTTTTTTCCCATTTTTTTTTGCCCCTCTTCACCGAATTTGCATTTCTCACACACACACACACACACACACGAAAAAAAGGACGAAAAAAAGGTTTATCCACCCGAAAAAAAAACAGAGGAAAAAGAGTTGTCTGCGCACACTGCACACACAGATCCTGTCGATCCTGCGGATACCGCGGATACCCTCGTGCCCCGAGCTCTGTGCGTCTGCAGCAGTTGCACTCCGTCGTCTGCTCTTCAGACTGCGCGTCCTTTTTTTTTTTGTTTTTTCTTCCTTGGTCCTGGTGGCCTCGTACCCACAAATAATTCTCAGACATTGCGGCGCCCTCAAGTAATTTGACAGGCAGCTAAAAAAAAAAAAAAACATAAGAAAAAAGTAAGAGGAGAGATTCGGAATAATGCAGCTCAGTTTTTTGGAAAAAACGCCGGAAACTTGTTATGCAGCATGTCAAGTCGCCGAATGACATTTGGCAGCCTGATTTACGAGGCCCAAGGCGCACTGATGATCAGGACCAGGATCCACAGAGCCAGCAGAGGAAGCGCATCCAACCCAAGGATGCAGCCGGAGATTTACTAATTTTTTCGTTCGTTTTTTTTTTCTTTTTTTTTTTTGCAGTTACTCAGGCGAAAATTTAATGAAAAATATTGAGGGTCTCCTGAGGGACTTCAGGGCTATCTCCGATCAAAGCAATCTAAATACATTTAGGCCTTAAGATTGAGGCAGAAATGGGTTAAGCCTTTAGGGGTTATACTATTGAATAAGGTTTGGCCTTTAATTTGCTTTTTGGAGATCCTTTTTCTATTGGTTTAGATGAAGGAACTTCTACTATTGTATTTTAAATAAATTAAAAACATAAAAGAATATAATATGTAGTTTCTTGATTGTTGGAAATTAGGAAAAGTTTTCATTTAAAGTCTAGTATATCACAAATATTATATTACATTATTTTATAAGAAAAGAAAATTTAAATTAATATTCTTTGTTTTAATTTAAGGAACATTTTCTTGCTTAAAAAATAAAACTAGTGTTCTGATCTTAAGAGTAACAGACTTGAGAATAATAATTTTATAAAGACACAGAAACAAGAGACTTGAGAATTACAATGTCAAAACGACTAGGGACTTGAGAATTTTAATGCTAAAAAGTTATGTAAAACAGAGACTTTCGGATTATACAATTAAAAAGATACACAAACAAGAGACTTGAGAATTACAATGTCAAAACGACTAGAGACTTGAGAATTGTAATGCTAAAAAGATATGTAAAACAGACACTTTAGGATTATACAATTAAAAAGATACACAATCCAGAGACTGGAGAATTATAATGCCAAAAATATACACAAACAAGAGACTTGAGAATTATAATGCCAAAAATATACACAAACAAGAGACTTCAGAATTATAATGCCAAAAAGACAACAGACTTAAGAATTATAACTTCAAAAAGATATGTAAAAGAGAGACTATAAAATTTATGTTATAAAATTCAAAAGATATACAAGCAAGAGACTTGCGAATAAAAATTTGAATAAAGACACACAAACAAGGGACTTGAAAATTATAATGTCAAAAAGATATGTAAAAAAGTGACTTGATAATTATAAGTTAAAAAAAATATTTTAAAAGAGACTTAAGGATTATCAAATCACAAAGTTATACAAACAAAATACTTGACGATTATAATATTAAAAAAAAATATATAAAAAATAACATATATTAAGACCCAAAAAATAAAGAAATAAATGACTTCAAAAACTAACTAAAACCCATATCCCATAAAAAAAAACCATCTGTAGTTACAAGATACTTTTTCCGAACCCCACGACCATTCATAACTCAGACGTCTGATTATGAAAATGGCACAAACGCCGAATGGTCCATACTTTTTGGCAACATTGATTTTTCACTGTCCAGCGGCAAAGGACAAAAGCCGCCGCCGTCGCCGCCGCGAGGGTCCTTGCAAGATGGAAAATTTCATGGCTAATTGCGAGCGTGTCCGTTGGTCAGCAGCTGCACTGCATGTCCTCATAATTTCTAGTTCCTCTCGCTCTCTCTCTCGCTTTGAAGGACCACCGAGATCTCCTCAGATCTAGTGCAGATCCCATTCCAAAGACCGACTTTGATGGAAGATCTCCTGAATCCTGACTGACTGATTTGCATTCTCACGATTTGTTTGATCAGTCTGTGACACGGCGACCGCAGGACAAAGAAGGCTGGCCCCTGCAAATGAAGTAATTTCATGTAAATTACGAGACAAGCGCCCTGTTTGCCGATCACTAAACGAGCCATAAAAAATCCACACACAGAAAAGAAAGACAAAAAACCCAAAAAGAAAAAAAACGAGGAATGAAAATGTAGGGAGAAAAAAAAAAGAAAAAAGAAATCACCCAAAGAAAATCTCATTAATCTTTAAGGTATTTACATCTCTCGCGCTCTGCTGGGGTTGGGACCGGCCAGGATAATATGCAAACTCTCTATGGCGCCGTGAGGGTCGATCTGCAGGATCTGTGCATTTAATAAATTTCCTTTGATTACCTTCGATATTCCCTTTGATTATCTATTAAAATCTGTTTGTTCTTGTGGTCAGTACGGCGCAAAAATTCACGCACCGCTGGTCTTTGCAGGGATCGATCCCGATCCCGATCCCCATCCCCATCCCGATTCCCGGCTTATGACAGTCCAGTTTATGAGGACTTCATTAAAAACGATTTAAGATCGCCGTGGGAAATGCACAAATTCGGCGGCCACTATCGGTAGATACTAGTGCGCGTCAGGACACGGACAGGACATATAGTATATATGGTATTTCCTGAAAGCGAGTACAGTTACGGCTTTTCTGGGGGGGAGCGAAAGATTAATGATGCAACTGCCGAAAGGTGTTGTGTGTGTTGGCCGCAAGCTGCAGGATAATACAGGACAACCGCATCCACTAACAGACTTGTCACGCAATGCCACACCACCGGCCAACATCATTAATCATTCCAATCAATCCGTCAGGGAATGCGCCGGGATTGTGGTTGTGTGCGGTGTGGTTACAGGCTGCCAGGACTATAGTCCTTGTGGCCGCCAGTCCTTGACCAGAGCCTGGCCTGACATTCTAATTAGTGCCCGTTGACAGTTCGCCCCCGGAAGCGCTGGAAGAGATCGGTGGCAGCACTCACTCACTCCATTTGAATGATGGTTTCGGTTCAAGTCGAGGCGGTTAAGTGAGCCATTAAGCGGAGTTTGTAGGCGGCAGATCGATCGATATATAGCCGGGATACGTTGCTTGATCGATCGTTTGCATTGGGTCTGCATTAACCTTTCGGTCAAGGTGTGGGTTGAGCTGTAGATCTTTGACCGCATTGAATTCTGGCACAAAATAATAGTTTGGAAATAAATCATATTCTGTAGGTTCTTTTGTATTTAAAGTTGAAGATCATATAATACTTACAATCACAATATTGGGAATGGGATCAAGGATCAGTATACACATTTTAAGCATAGAGAAGCAGTCAGAAAATATTAGTAACTGATTTTGGTGGCTATGAAAATCGTACTGAATCATATTAAAGTTATAAATTATATATGAAATCATATTAAATAGTTACAAATTATCATTTGTGATCATTTCGAATCATTTCAAAGCATTTAAAGTAATTTCAAATCATTTGAAATCATTTGGAATTACATCTAATCATCAAAAATCATTAGAAATCATCTCAAATTGTACGAAAAATCATATAAAATCATATTATGATGAATAAAATAATAATTTTACATTATTTTTAATCATTTAATATCATCAAGTCATTAAAAAAATTTTAAAAATCATTTAGAATCATTTCAAATAATGTCGAATCATTTCAAATCATTTTAAATCACTTGAAAATATATCAAATCTTCTAAAATCATTCTAAATCACATCAAATTATATGAAAAGTAATATCCAAAACATATTCTGATAAATGAAATCATGATATCAAATCATTTCCAATCATTTAATATCATTAAGGCACTTAAAATTATTTAAAAATCACTTGGAATCATTTCGAATCACTTCAAAACATTTCAAATTTGTTTAAAATCATTCAATATCAATTTAAATCTTTTAAAATCATTTCTAATCCATACATATTATGTGAAAAATCATATCAAATTATATTATGATACATCATTTCAAATTAAATATTTAACAATCACATTTTTATATAATTTTTAATTATTATAATTAATTATATAATTAATTATTATAATTATATATATAATTATATATATAATTATTATAATTATATATATAATTATATAATTAATTATTATAATAATTATAATTATTTAATTATTTAATTAAACCCAAAATCATTTGAAACCATTTTGAGTTATTTCAAATCATTCCGACTCATTTGCAAAATCGTTTCAAATCATTCAAGATTAATTCATACAATTTCAAATCTAAGCATTTTAAATCATTTGAAGTCTCTCGAAATTATTATAAATCAATTGGAATCCTGTAAAACCATACACAAAATCATATAGAATCGTATGAATGGTTATCAAATCATTTTAATTCATTATTAAATCATATTAAATCATATCAAATACTTTGAAAGGATCTTAAAAACCCTAATTATCTTAACTTATCTTATCTAATCATATCAAATCACACTTATCACATACCGTGTATATTATAATATTACATTATCGATTACTTCAAGATCCTTGAAGATCTAAAAACCACAATCCATTATTATCCTGCCTTAGAGGTCCCCAGAAATATTTGTCAGAGGGCCAGGACCTCTGGGGGGACCCCATGGGTGGTTTGCATAACATATAACCCAAGATCCCGATCGACATTCGACATCAAGATCTCCCATATGGCTAATCATGGAAGCCCAAGCAGGAGATCAAAAGATGCAAAAGATTGCATAAATATCTGCCACTGTAAGGACACTAATCACATTCCACAATGAATGACGCTCGGACGTCCCGCTGGCCCAAGACAAACCCAAGGATTCAGCTGGAGAGATCAGCCCAGAGATCAGAGTTGGGACCCTCTCACATAATCCTATTCCTAGGGGACACATATCTCTCTCACTCTCTCACTTTTTCTGATATCCTTACGACCTCCTGTGTCGCTGCGCTTGACCAGGGAAATGGGCTTGTTGGTTTTATTCTCTCGATTTTTCTTGTTTTTTTTCATTCCACTTTTTTATGACCCCCGATCTCCGATGAAAACCCTCCCAAAATTAAGCAAACACTCTCGTCTCACTTTTTACGAGGCTTTTCCCACTTTTTTGTGGACATTTCGTTGCGGTCAATATTTTTTTTTTGCATAATTCTGGAATGGCTGGGGGATGGGGATGACATCCGAGCATCCTTGCATCCCAGCATTGAAAAGAAATTAATGTGAAATTGAAAAAAGGTAGAGGAAAAATCATGAATGTGGAGTGGGAAAAGGCATTGCGAAATGAAAAAAGGTGACATGCAAAATGCGGCTGGGAAATATGCGAATGAAAATGAGGCACAGCTCATAAACTAGCTGGCAAACATTGTTTTGATGACACTCAGGGGCAGCCAGGAGTCGGCGGCAGTCGTCGGCATTCGTCGGCATTCGTCCTTCCTGATGTTCCCGCTAGATGTTCCGTATTTAAATTTTTGCAATCCCTGTCAGCCTGTGACGAATCCCCGGGCCCCTCGCATTCGATGCACTTAATTGGCCTGGCCAGGAATCTGTATTGGGCAGGGAAAGCGGTGAAATTTCCGGGGGAGAAAGCCAGAGAGAGAGGAGGGAGAGAGGAAAGTGAGGTAAATTTATGCGCCATAAATGTCAATGTCTGATGATGCGATGTCCCAATGATTGCTATGCTATATATGGTAGCTGCGATAGAAAATATTCATAGGATATATAATTCCTTTGGTCACGGACAAAAGGGTTTCACACGGTTGTAGGTGCCCGCGCGGCTGGATATCCTTAAGGATCATTGATCGGTGATAAAAATGGGAGAGCACGAAAAACCAGGGTTTTATGACCACTCCAATTTGTTGTGGTTTCCTAAAGACCTCTCGGTCGCATGCCAGCGTTTTTACTGCTGATAAACGCTTTCTAAAAAAGATATAAATATAAATATATATTGAAAAGATCACAAAACCTAAAGGTTTAAGATTGGGAATACAACATAATATGAGATGGATGTGTTACCAAAGGTTTTTAATAACCTTAAAAGATCTTTTACAGGCTAAACAATTATAGATTTCTTCATAAGATAGATAACGTGCTCGTGCTTTGAATATCAATCCAACTGAAAATGGAAGTCCTTGGTCTTAACTACCAGGATTCGCATCACATTACCCAGATCCTTATTCACACATCCTGGCGCAAGGATCGCTGCCTGGCTGTCAGAGTCAAAGTCCTGGGCATGTCGGGCATGTCAGTTGGTCGATCCTTATCTCAAGTGTCGCCCAGTTGGACCCAGTTGCGGAAGGGTTTGTGTTCCTTGTTCCGGGTGCCTATTCCGCTAGAGAACTACATACCTACCCACTTAAGGAGCACACCTCGCACACCGTGGGCGCTGACAGGCGACGCTGCTTGAAATTTATGCGAGTTTTGGCTCTAACTCATCCACAATTGCTCGCCGATCCTCGGCCATATGTCGCGCCCACTTACTTACTCTCTGTTCCGTTACGCTCGTTGGCGGCGAACTTTTAATTTTAATTTAATTTACATAAATTTCATTGCTGGCTGAGCGCCAGGGAGAGGAAAATTAAGGAAATAAAGAGGAAAAACGCTGGCAGCGGGCACTTTCCAAAGAATGCGCAATTGTCGCGGCTGTAACTTCTTGAAGGGGCTCTCAACTTTTTATATACTATGCTAATTACGCATGTGGCCCACTGTCCAGGGGTGCACTGGAAGAAAAGTCATAGTATAAACCAGCAGGGCGGAGGAGTAGTTGATATACTCTAGCAGATAATTTATTACTTTTTATACAAGATTTTGATACTAAGAGCATAAAATACACGAAACACCCTGTTTTGCATCTATGTTTATATGGTAGCTATCAGATATAGTTGGCCAATTTTAATGAAAATTTTAACAAAGTGCTTTTATTGTGTAAAAAGAGCATGTATAGAGTAAAATGCATGTAAAATGTAAAATTCATATATAAAATATGAATTTAAACCGATCTTTCCTATGACAGCTATATGATATATTGGTCTGATTTCAATGAAATTTCTAGGAGGTGGCTATAATTATATTATAAAAGCATAAATAAAGTGTTATTTGAATATCTTGAGAAATAGCGAAAATATTCCAATTTTTCCATATTGTTTATATGGCAGCTATAAGATATAGTAGTCCCATTCCGGCCCATCCGACATATATACTGCTTGCAAAGGATATAAGACTATCCTAGAAGTTTCAGCCCGATGGCTCAAAAACTGAGAGACTAGTTTGCATATAAGCCGACAGACAGACATGGCTAAATCGACTCGGCTGGTAAGGCTGTTTAAGAATTTGTATACATACTTTATGAGGTCAAAGATGACTTCTTCACTGCATGGCAAACATCATGGCAAAACTATAATACCCTCTGCAAGGGTATAAAAAGGTAAGCATTTAATTTAACATTTATTTAATAAATACCACACATTTATCGCAGTGTACAATTGCACCACGTGCCCAACTCAGTGGAAATACTTGAAGAAAAAAAATATTTATGTGGAAATGGAAACTCAAAGGCAAATGTAAATGTAAATGTAAATGCAAATGGGAGGCGAAGGGTGCGACAATAACTGTAATTAAACGCGACCATTGTTGCGGTCACTCGGCCAGCATGTCCTTGCTACCCTTGCCGCAGAGTCCACCTCCCTCGCCAGCACCAGCACCAGCACCAAGGACACGTGGCCGGCCAGCGCGTTTGTTTTGTTGAATGCCCACACACACACACTCCCTAAAATAAAAAAGGAGAATAAAAGTGTAACAGGCAACGTTTTAGATTAGCACCGATAGCACCCAATATGGGTGCTATGAGGTGCTCCGAGAACCCAGGGCGCCCACAGGGAACCACAACCGAGACCCGATACCCGAGAGCTGGGCGTGGACTGTCCACTCAATGCAATTAGTCCAGTTCCCTGTAATCAACCAGCAGCTGCTGTCCGGCGCCGCAATGATCTATGGCTAGATCAGGGAGGCTGCTGACCAAGAGGCACATAATAGCCAATTAATCGATTGTTAGTGTGTTAGGATCGTCGCTCTGATTTTATCTAGAGGTATTAGTGAGAGTGATGTGGGGGGATACATGTGTATGTATGTATGTAGCTTGGGTTATCTCAAGGATCATCAAGGGAAATTATGTAATTAGCTTTGGATTTAAGTGAAAGGAAGATGCTTAAATATTTTTTAGGTTGCTAGGGAGATATATTTTCAGATTTTTTTAATATAAAAATAGTATTACCCAAGCATAAAGCTATAACATATTAAAAGTAACAAATTCCTTGAGTTTTTTCTAGTCCCTTTCTTTAAAATAATATCTTACAATCTTCTTTTTAAAAGTATAGCTACAAAGTGGATACATATAAAGCTGCTTAAGTAATCTTAATTTATTAACTAGTTTGCACATTAAAAGGGTTTTACATAAACATAGTTAAGTATAGTGTTTAGAGTTAAAAAAATATTTTTTTTTAAAGAGCTCTCTGAAAGAGGTCTTCTGCCCATATAGTTTTTAAGAAGTAGAACTTGTAAAATGTAGACTTAAATAAATACAATAATTACAATAGAAATCAAATTCAATTTTAATTTAAAACAAGTAAGAAAAGCTAACTTCGGGCGGAACCGAAGTTTAGATACCCTTGCAGATAATTTGTTACTTATTATAACAGATTTTGATAAAATATAACATGTATAATGTAAAAT
>JAEIIU010050640.1:0-99837 GCA_018874675.1 Drosophila baimaii
GAGATATCTCCAGAGATCATCCAAAATTTAATCGATTCAGTACCGCGACGCCTTCAAAAAGTTATTGAAACCAAAGGAAATTATATATTTTACTAAATCCTATCTTTGCCTTAACTTTTTTTTAAGTTTAAGCTTTGTTATTCATATTAAAAGGTACTGGTCAAAATACTTATGCCACCACATTAAAACTACTTTAGTCTATATTTTTTCAAGTTCATATAACAAAATGTTAATTTCATTATTTTTAAGTTTGTATTATCACTAATTATAACAGAAAAAAAAATCATGAAGTTATATTAAACCATTGTGAAGTTACATAAAAAATTGAACCGTTTGTTTTTCGTCAAAATAATTATGCCGACTAGTGTATATTTATTTCCAAATCCATCACTGTCTTTGATTTGAATTGACTAAAGTAAGCAGCATTTTATATAAAAGTGCACAAGAAGTTTAAAATTAAATAAACCTGACAAAATAAAATCTTAAAAAGTCAGAATTTATAAAGACCAAAGTAGAATTTGTTGTAGTTTTTTAATGCATTTTTATCCAATCCATCCAAATGAACATGCCCCACTTTACAGGGCATCATAACTATACCTTTTTCACATTTGTTACTGGCTTTGTTTTTCGCATGCACATTTATTTGGCTTTGGCCCGTCGAGTTTCTGGTGGGTGATGTTGGGTTATGGCTATAGTTAAAGTGGGTGATTCATGCGAGTCAGGTTCTATGGCCATTACCATACCCATTCCCATTCCCATTCCCATTCCCATATTGTGCGGAGAACAAAGAGCGATCCGATCTGATCCCAACTGCAGTTTGTGACGATTGTGGGTTGAAGTTCGCCGGCGGCTGTTGAACTCGCCGCCAAAGCCCAATCCGAGCCAAGATCTGTCTGTCTATTTGGCAAATAATTATTATTTTTTTTTATCGGCTGTTAAGCCAACGCAATGCAGCCACCAGTTGGCTAATTAATTCATTAGCGATTGGCTCATAAAACGAGACAATTGCCACATCTGGACGGGATGCCAGGGTGACTGGCTTCTGCTGCTGTTGCCTGAGGTGTCCGTCCAGCAGCAGCTGCTGCTTCTGCTTTGGGCCATCTCCCTCTAGGAGGACACACTTTTTATGGCCATCCAATGATTACGTGGGCAGGCGGCTGCTCCCACTCCTCCGGCTCCTCTGACTCCTCTGTCTCCTTCTGCAATTAATAAAACGCACGTACGTTCAGAGAGATGTCTTCTGTTTTCCCACTTATTTACTTTTTATTATTATTTCTTATATGAAACGGACAAAAACAAGTCGTTAAAGCTTACCGCAGATGCCGATGCTGTAATAATATTGTATGCAAATCCCTCCCTGCTACCGCCGCCCCCCTCCCTTCCCTTGGCGATTTGTCGGCATTGATATAAAGTTTCAATTTACGGCTCATATATCATAACTTGGCCAGCAAGCGGGCGACGGATCTCAGTCGTACTTATGGGGCTTATTAACTCGTAAAAATGCGCCTGTCACCGATCTTTCAGTTACAAATGTTGTCGGGATGCTGCTGGCTGAACCTTGAGCAATCGGATGGATTCCTATATAGAGATAAGGCATCTTCCTGTGCCGAATTCCCCTTTAATTAGGCGGAGGTTTTTCCACAAAACCATAACTTTGTGGTTTTTTAAACATATTTTCATCTACCCCGAGATATTGGCTATTTTTTATGATATAAGAATTAAGGTTTCATGAAAATCTGACAACTATGTATGATGTATATAATATGTATGTCCTTTGTTTAAAATATAAGTACTTTTAATTTGATTTTTTTATAATTAAAATAAATAAATAACTCTTATTTCCAGTTTTTTAAATAAAAATAAAAAGTAAAGTTTCATTCGTAAATACAAATTGAAAAATAATTATTACTTTTTAATTTTGATTAACTTGTCTTTATTAATTATTACTCAGAAATCGAAAAAAATGAATTATTAATTAAAAAATTAATATTAATTAATTAAAAATAATTTCCAATTTAATTAATTCCATTTCTGTAATTTTTTCACAGCTTGCAAAAGGATTTTAGACTTTTAAATTATTTAAAACTATTATTTACGGTCCCTGCTATGAACGATCGGAAAATTAACAGGACTATTATATGAAAATTGTTGATATATTAATGTAAAAGACTTTAAAAACCATGTTTTGATTTTTATAGACTATATTATATAACTTCCAAAGAAAGGATGAGTAATTTGGTATGACAAAGTAGGAAAATCAGCACAATTTCTATGTTTTTATACATTTTACCACTAGGAATATTTTGTTTTTAGTTTTAAACGTAATCGGTCGACTATGTCCTATGTAGATCTCATAGTAACTCTTGGTTTGAATTGCAGTCTTTAAGGGTATTCCGAGTTCGACTTCCTTTTTGCTTTTCATATACTTATTAGATAAGATTTTCGCTGAGGTCTCAATGTCTTCTGGTCCCTGCAAATAATCGCAAAATATAATCTTAGTGGCGGACATTAAGCGCAACTCTAAATTGCAATTTTTAACGCTTTATTTTTTAAGTTTTAACCATTTCCGGCGACGCACAGGTTTTTATGCGCCACCTGGCGGCCCACACTGACTCCCGCTTTTGACCTTAACACGAATCGCTCTCCGAAATTGGCAGCTAAACCAAAATTAATGAACAAAAGCAAAAAGAAGAAAAACCATAAGCATTAAAAAGTTTAAACTTTTGCAAAGGCAAAAGCAAAAGCCAAAGTTTCTTATCAAACGAAAACCGGAATCAAAATAAAAAGCCAAAGAGAGAGAGAACCAGAGAGAGAGAAAGAGAGCGTGGCTCTCTCGCCACTGAGAGAGAGGCAGCGCAACAAAACAGCTGAGCCAAAGCACTGAGCGACTTTTATGAGATTTCCAGGCAGAGTACAATTTTTTGTCGGCGCGAACGGACGTGAAAGCGGAAGACGCAAAGTGAATAAAACAATATAACAAGTGCGATTGCCAAAGACGTACCATCAGAGATTAAAAAATAATAATTTTACTTAAACAAAAATACATATATAAAAACCAAGAAAAGTGCGCGTGATTCAAACGATCCCTGATCAGTGTTGTGAAATCCCCTGAAGAAGCTAAGCCACAAAGCAGAGTCCCCGAAAACCTAACGGCGAATGCGAAAAAAGTGCAGGAAAACGTGACGACAAACCAATGACGACGACGACGACCATCAATAATAATTCTCGAGCATAATTTTTCAGTCTTTTTTCCGTTTTCTGCAATTCGTGTGTTCTTATTTTTTGTGTTTCGTTACCCCCCCGCGTTGCCTTGTGTTTTGTGTTAAATGTAGTAGCCGCCGACAAACAAATATTCAATAGTTCTGTACGGGGCAACATATTGCCTTTGTGTTTCATTTACATTCCGGATTGTGTTTCGTTTAAAACCCAAAAAAACGTAAAACAGATAACCAGAGAAAGAAAAAAAAATATATAAAAAATACTGTAAACAAGCAAAAATCGTGAAATTCCTAGGTTATAACGAAGGGCCCCGCGAGTGCAAATCAATTTTATATGTGGCCCAGTGCCGGGAACGCAGTGGACTAAGAAGTGGGCTAAGACGAGCTTCAAGAATCGCTAGCCAAGATGACGGAGCACCAGGCCTCCGAGCCGGAGTCGGCGCCCGTGCCCCCGTCCAAGTTCAAGGACGCGGAGGAGGGCTTCCTCTCCACCTCGCCGGACAGCGCCAATGGCGATGCGCCCAAGGCGGCCCTCAAGAATGCTGGAGGGTCCCTCAACCATCATAATAAAAATTCGGAGAAGCTGCCGGGTCACCAGCTCGTCCGGTTGGCCTTCCACCAGTGCTCCTGCCCGGAGCAGTGCGTCACCCTCAACAACATTCTGGACTCGTTTAAGGCCCCACTCTCCGAGGATCAGGCCTGGGCCCTCATCCATCAATTCACCTCGCTGTACTACAAAGTGGCCGCCCAGGCGCACAGTTGCCGCCCGGCGGACTACGAGTCCGGATTGCCCGCCAACTTCGAGTTGCACTTCCACCGCGACGGCAGCGTCCACTTCTCTGGCAAGGAGCGCCTGCCGGCGCAGACGGATCAGCAGGGCGCGGAGCTGTCCAAGGAGCGTAATCCGGACCAGCTGGACCACAGCGCCAGCAGCAGCACCAGCTGTAACAACGGCGGTGACAGCAGCGCCATTGACATCAACCGAGGTAAGTCGAAATATGGAATATAGAGAACATTTTAAAAATTATTGGGAACTATAGTTTCGCTTTAAAGTATAATTTAAATCTATAAAAATTATTATTATTATTTGGTTACTACTTTGTAAATGAATAGGTAGAAAATTTAATTTTTATTGAAAGATATACATAGTTCTTAAACTACAGTAGAGTATGTTTTAAAACTGAGTTATCGCATTCTACAAAATATTTTACATTTTCTGAATTGTAAAAAAAAGTAGTACAAATGTGCACTTTTATAAAGATTTCCGGAATAATCAATAAAAGGAAATATATTCATAATAATATGGTATAATATTGTGAATTTTTAAAATATAAAATTCGAAATCTATTTAAAAGTGCTAAGATCAGACTTGGGCATAATATTTCCTTTGCTTATATTGCTTACATTACATGATTGTTTTTAGGAAATTATTATTATTATTTCAAAGGGTTTTAGAAGGCAGAACAAAAGGCAGTTTGATTTTAAATAATTTGCATAATATTTTTTTTTAATGTCTGCCACTTTTCAAGAGATATGTAAAATAAAGAAAATAATAATGAGGGTATTTTGGATCTAAAAAGAATTCTATGATCCGTAATATTGTACTTGCTAACCTGATATATGTAATCAAATTCAGATTTTAGTATTTTATATAGTTCTTCAAATCTATACAAAGTAAAGGGTTTTATATATATTTTTTTGCATTCTATAAACGCAATTTCTTATCAAAGCAATTGCCTAGTACACACCTGCTAATCTATAGGATCTGTAACATAGAAATAGGAACGGAAAGGTGATAAACTACTAACCCCAGACGACATTTTTATGTGATTTTATGCGTCACTTTTCGATGGCTTTTTTTCTTGTAATAGAGTTTGAACTATAGTATATATAATCTGTAGGATCTGTACTACATCTATGTATGTATATTTGAACGGAATAGCTTAATTGAACCATATAAAACGTATATAAAGTGAGTGATTTGTGGTTTGATAACGTCTTGAACTACTAACCTCAAATGACATTTTGATGTGATTTTTCGTGACGCTATTCACTGGCTATTTATTCAGTTGAAAAGGTTTGAACTTTAGTAGATTGCTGGGCAGTGGAAGGTAGCTTCCTAAAACTGTATTTTATTTTTATTTTTATTTTTATTTCGGCCCCATCAGAGGTCAGTTGGGGTGTCGACTGCGGAACTGTAGAGCAGCAGAGTGATGAAAACTGGGGCTGTGATTAGCTGGGCCGGAAAACCGGTTAAATTGATGCCTTTCCGGACGGGGACGCGGCTCTTTGTCTTTTTCGGCAAACGCTTTCATTTTCAGTTAATAAGCCACAGTTAACTTCTTTCTTTCTTTCTTTCTTGGCTGGGTACCCCTTTTATTTTTCGGGCCATTCGGCCATTTGTGCCGTGATGTGCGTTTCCGTGTGCCATCCATCTGACTATTGGCATCGGAATCCCCTCGCTTTCCAAACAAACAAACAACCCACACTATCCAGCCATCATCCAGCCAGCCATCCAACTATCCAACTATCCAGCACGGCGGACTGATGATGACCTCTGCATTTAAGTTATGCAGCCAGCTTTGATTGAGGTTTTTCTCCTTCTCACTTCTGTCTGATTGCGTGCTGGCTTTTGGGAAAGTGTAAACGGCGACTCCCATGAAGAAGAAGGTCCCATGCCATCCCAGCTCAACACCCAGTACCCAGTATTTTTCACTTTCTTTTGTGGCTTTGAGTGCACAGCAAGAAAATGCAGATCAAAATCTTAATATCTCGTTGTCATAGAGCAAAGCGAGAAGAGTTGCAACATAGAAACAAAAGAAAATTCATAATAAAATAGAAAATGTAATAAAATACTAAATACTTCTACTAAATACCAAATACTAAAGGATTAATTTACATATAAAATATACTAAAAATTCTTTTAATGAGTTTTCCATGAAGATGAACCCTTTCTCTCTGAATTTAGCAGGGAATTCTTTTCCTATTTTTTTATGTTCTTTCAAGAAAATCTTCTGAAACTGCCAATATTTTTTCCCAGTGTCCAAACCCAGCTTGAACTCCCCTCCTTCATCTTCTATAATTGATGGGGGATATTTTGTCTCCAGATCTACGGATCTACAGAACGTGTCTGAGGCTGTCTGCCCAGCTAATTGTTTAATCATTCGTCTGGGGGGACTGTCAAAATACAGGTCGGTAATCTATCGGCTTTTAGATAAGCCACGTTAATTGGAAAATGCGTTTTGTGAGTGGGCTGCTGCGATGTAGATCTTTGAGCTCCTAGGTGGCCCTTCAAGTGACTCACAGCTCTTGGGGTATGCAGCAGCATTAACTGCATTCTACTGCATTTTTATACATTCTGAGCGATGATCTTTGTATGGACCAGAGTGTGCGAGAGGTCTCTCTATTTGGCCAGGCCAACTCTGTTTATAGCCGGGTTTTATGTATCGGCAAGGCCAATTAGCTGCTTCTTATAAGCAATTAGCCCGGGTACACGGGTATTCTTAAGGGCACACAGATACAGGAAGTTGCTTGGAAATATTAATTAAATTGTGTATATCTCGAAAGAAGGTGAAGGAACTGCTAAGCTGATAACTGGTGTTGTCAAAGAATGTGCCATAAAATATTCCTATAAAACTTGGTAACTAATGCCCTTATGGGGTATTTATTGTATTTGTAAATGTTTTACGATTCGCTGGGCATTCACTTTTGGAATTAAATACAATTTAACAACTTTAGAAATGCGTTTATTTTATAAGCAATATTTTCAAGGTTGTATTTGAATTTAAACAAAGCTAAAATGCAAATTTAAGCTTATTAAAATATTCAGAATAAATATATTCTTAGTTCTTGGTCTAAAAACCTCCTGGCATTATTATTTATAGGCAACCAACCATAACTCTAGGCTAACCTTTGTTTATATTTATCATCGAGGCTTTCTTTGGGGCAAACAGAGATCACCTTGTAACACCTTAATTGCCGCTAATTTAGCAGCTAAAATCAAAGCCATTAGGTGAGAGATATCGAAGGGTTTGGCCCCGAGAATCTAAGAATCCCAGACGAGAACAGAACCGCTGCCGGCGGCGGGGCAGCGGCAATTAGTCTGCTCAAACAAGTTATTACCACCGGGAGAGATGGCATCAGAAAACCTAGCACCTTCTAATGGTTTTTGGTTCGGCTGCTTCTGTTTTATCCGAAATAAAATCAAGGGGGCAAGGGGAATATTTTCGCAGGTTACATTTTCTGACAGGAAAGAGGGGGGCTTTGAACTTGCCGCCGCTGCCTCTTGATTTCGATTTTCGTCATGATTTCCTCCAGTCTCGGACTTGAAAATCGCGCTCCATCGCCTCCTGACAACCGCATCGCCTGGCGCAACGAATCATTGATTGTGTCGGGCTGCCAAGTCAAGAGCCCCCAAGAGTCGGAACCCCTTGGAACTCTTGGCAACCCTCGGGAGCCCCCCGTGAACGGCAGACCATGAAAATCGAAGCGTGGGAGATGGGAGCATTTGATGGGAAAACGTCGACGGCGCCGTCGGGTCGCCGCGCCCTCTGGCGCCTCGATTAGGCGCGCAGCAATCGCGACCAGAGTTTTCCACATTTTCACGGGTTTTCCGCAGAAATTGGCGCTTGAATCTGTCAACACACAAACTCGCCATTACGTTTTTCATGAGGCGCCCAGAAATGATTGAAAGCGAAGCCCAAATGCGCCAGCAGGTGTTTGGGTTAGTGAAAATTTTCCGCTGGAAAATTCACCCCCATAGAGTGGAGCCTTCTCACTTCAAGGTTATGGGTCATGCGCAGTTCTTGGGGAATCGGCAAACGGAAAATGGTGGAAAATGTTGTGGTAGGTTCTCTCTGCCTCTCTCGGTCTCAGTCTCAGCCAGCTGTTGATTGTCTTTGATTTATTTTTCTTTCCGAGTTTATTCGTTGAGTTTTCTTTGCCCCACGAAATCATCATCGCATTTAATTTTGTTCTTCCGTTTTTGAACAAATTTCACCCGGATTAATCAAAGAGATCTCTCCCTTTGCTCCGTCACTTTAAGACTTGAATTTTTTTTTGATACACACTGCCCGGATGGGTGATGATATTTCATTTTCATGTCTCTATGACTTTCTTGTTTTCACTGCCATGAAAAAAAAACACAAAATACGGACAAAACAAACAACTGGCCGCTCAACTGGTTTAATGTTTAAATAATTACACTAAAAATTACACAAACAAATGCCCCGAAACTATGAAAACCCAAAACAAAAAATTATAACGAAACTAAAGCTCAACAGCAAATTGGTTCACTTTTTGTTGTCCGTTTTTTTGTCGAGAAAAGAAAGGAAAGAAAAACGGTCTGGTCTTTAATTGGTCCGAGGCCAATTGTGGCTAATTTCTGGTTAGACGATGCTTATCTCTAGTAAGAGCTTTTGGGTGGAGTCTAAATGAAGAGTTACCAAATGATAATTGTAATGGGCCGCCTATTTATTAGCCAGCTGAAGCGGCTCAATTAGACAGATGCTGTGGGAGCGCTGCTTTTCGATGAAGCTGGGCATTAGAGGAGTTTTTGGAAATAAGTGCAATTTATTTTAAGGTCAACGGTTTGTAGTTTGTACATAGTTTTTTTTTTATTTAATAGACTAGAGCAGCGGTGGGCTCTAGATACTGTGGAAAGAGCAAAGTAAAGTAATACAGAAAAAGGTTCATAAAGAAAAGAGCTGAGGGAGCTAAAAGAGCAACAACTGCCCACCTGGGTTTTACCAAAGACTCTCTATTTACTAAGACGCCGAACGCCATACGATTTTTTTGCATATGCTTTTTTTGTGTAGGACATAGCGATACGTCCTAGCGGATATAGAGCGCACTCTCTCAGCCGACGACTGTATGTGTGTACACGTATTCTCACGCATTCTACACCTGAATGCACAGCTTTTTAGGTTTTACATCCTTCTATATACAAACCTTATACTGACAGTTTCTTTATTATAAAACCCTTGGGCATTTCCCAAAAACTAATCTCCAACTTAGTAAAAATGTCAAACTAAACCTCTTTCCTCGAATTTCACAACTACCCAAAAATATTTCGATTTAGCAACTCGTGTTAACTCTGGTATCCCACTCGAATTTTCTTGGAATCTGGGATCCCATATATTATGTTTATTTCAGATTAGGTAGCTGACTGAAATGCATTTATTATAGGCAATATGCTGCAATAGTAGGGGACCCCACCTGAAGTTTGTGCCACGTGTTTTTCGTTTACCAAGCCATACATACATTTTTTTTTGACACATCATAGACCTAAATTTAATTGCCGGCTATTGTTGACGACGCTCCAGTTTTGTCTGTTTTTTTTTTGTCAGACAAAATTAATATAATAATTTTTTCATAATGACAACAAATGACATAAGAGCACGACGAACCTGAACCAAATTCGGGCGTTCCACATACAAGAAACAGACCCGAAATGTGGTCTGCTATTTGTTTGTGTTAAATGTATATATTTTGTGTTTTTTTTTTGGGCCTCTCCTAAACTTGTCCACCTGTGCAGTTTGCATTCAAGTTACGAAATCCGCTTGGCTTTGGCTGCATTTTGAAATGGAAATACTTTTGTCGCCTTGGCAGCACGGGGAGACACACTCTCAATGCACGCCTGGGTTGGGATTTTGAAAGTGCGTCGTCTCTGTGGTTCAATAAATCACACGATAATCCAAATTGTGGCCGCTCTTTTCATCCGTTGTTTGGATGACACTTGTCCGTGCCCCAATCCAAGTGTGTGTGGGGTCCATTGAGCTGACATATCGGGGCCTAAACGCTCCGAGTGACCCTGAATCGTCGTCAGCTGTTATTGTATTATTTTTTTTGTCGATCACGCTCCAAATTATAAATAAATTTTGATGCAATTAAACGCAATCGAAAATGGCAGAAACCGTAAATAAAATGCGCCCTCGATAGAGCTACTTTCCGTATGCCTATCTTATCATTTTGTAAAAGTATATATGCCAGGCGGTAATGCCTGTGTCGAGGCGAGTATATATTCCGAATGTGTGTCGAGTGGCAGGCCACATAAAACAGCAAGCTGCTCAGAAGGTACGCGTAGACAGCGAAACTGGCTAAAAGGTTTGTTAACCCTGGTGTGTGTGCTGCCACCAAATGGGCCGAGTGGTTTTCACCAGAGTTGCTCTAACTCCATGGGAACCAGGCTCTTGTCGCTCGGATATGCGAAAGAAAGTGTGAAACGATAAGCCATTTTTTATATATATTTGATAAGATTCTATTTTTTGCTGCATTATTTCAGCCCAGAACGACCTTGCTTTAAGGGGTTACGTTAGAAAACAGTATACATATATTCTAAGTGGTATTAAGGTCTAACGAAATAATTTATAGACTATCTTTATGGCTTAATAAGATAAAACAACAAAGTTCCAGGGTGTGTTTGGTTGTATGATTTGATTTCTATTTATGGGAAAATGTGCAACCAAAACAACTTGTTGGGTCACTTGAAAAAAGTGTACCAGATTAGTGGTAATAATTGGCATTTTATATAAGCTTAAAGATTAGATTAGTAGATTATTAGATTATTGCTTTATTTATGGAAAATTAGCAAAGCTAATGGCAGGGTTAGGATTGGTCAGGTTATACTTTATACTTAAAAAGTATTTATGATATAATATCAGAAGATAGGTTCATTTTATAAGAATATATTTAAAACGTATAATAAATTTACATTACTTCCAAGAGTTTATTTTTATTTGTTTAATTTTGTCATCAAGTGATGAGCTTGCTTTATTTTATTTTGCCACTCCTATTGCAATCTCTCAAGTGTTTAATGGTTGTATTCATGAGACACATTCATCTTCGGCCAGGGATCCAATTTCAATTGACACATTTACCCAGGGGGGAAGAGAGCGTGGGCGTGGGCGTCTTTCGTTTGGGGTAATTCACCTTGATGGAGATTTTCCACGGGGCCGCGATGACTGCGCAGGCGCAACTAAACTGTAATCGAGACTCTCGCTTTCTACTCGGCTTGAGTCCCGCTTCAGTCAGTTGATGACTATGAAATTAGACGGTGGACTGCTGCAGATTCGTGTAGACAGTAGACTGTAGACTGGAGATCGGAGACCGGAGACTCGCCAGACCGTAGTGTGGACCCGTAGAGCGGGTGCTGTCGTATCTCTGTTATCATAACCGACTAACCGACCGACTGATTGACTGACTGACTGACTCTCAGCCCCGGCTCTCCGGTGGCTCTTTCACTTTGCATACATGCTGCCACTGCCGGCGACTGCTGCTGAAATTACAATATAAATTCATATGGAAGAAACGATCTTTAATCAGCATTTACGCTTTCATCTTTCACATTTCTCAAAGAGTGGAAAACAACACCAGCAACATGGCCATAAACAACAATTGTTGTTGCCGATCTGGGTATTCAACCTGTTGACGAGATGTCTGTGCTGGCGCACGTTAAGATACACTGGAAAATATGCCATATATATGGGTGAATTTTTAGGTTTTTAATGTCAGTAAAGTGCGTTTTTAAAGGTGCTTAAATTATAGCACAATATATATTTAATTACCATTAAAAAAGAAAAGCAATTACTATTTTATGGTAGAATTTACCTTCAGACTAATTACTAGCCTTCTAATATTTAAATTTAAAATGATTTTTAAGTGAAAATAAATCTTTAAATGCATGATAAAGTATATATATTATTAAAACTTCAATTTCAACATCAAATATAAAATCTATCATAATTTTTTCCCCGTGTAAAGATACCCAGATATCCAGCCCCGGCTATCTTCAGTGGGTTTTTGGCCCGACTTTGGATGGAAACTATTTTAATTTGGTGGCAAATTTGCATAGTCTGCATATTTTATGAAATTTGTTCGTCTATTTGTCGTGTTTAATTCGGAATTGGAGGCCATAAACATTTATAATTTCGCTCTTTCACTCGGTCACAAAAGATGAAAGCAAGAGTGACATTTAAAGCGGTTCAGGCCATGGATTTTTATGGCCTTTTTGGGGAGCCTTTTGTGTCCACCCTTTGTTTGTGAATTATATTCCAGAGATCGCTTATGTAACATGCGATAATTGAAGAATGGGGATCATGGATATATTGTGGTTTCTTGGCTTGGATTTCGGAATGCCATTCAGAGAGTTGATTGGGAATTTCTTAGCCTTTTTTTTGTGTGTGTGTTGTGCCGCAGGAATTGTTACTGAACTGCGGTCACACATTGAGTCTTTTTTTTTCGGGCTTTTTATTTTGTTGAGGAATATGAAGCCGTATTGTGGATTGTATGTATGATGTAAAATAGCCGCAATCAATGAGCTTCCCCCCCCAAAAAAAAAATAGCCTGGGAACTTGGTAGGAAATATGGTTTTGGACTTAATGATGGATGAAGTAATGTTTAAAGTAACGCAATGGATGGATACATTCCCACAACTCAAAGAGAAGCTTATAGAAAAACTTTAAACTTAAACATATTTGAAAGAAAGACAAATAAATAAAAGATGCATAAATATATCACAATAATCCCTTCAATGCAATCATCCGCCTTTCATTACATTTTAATAGAAGCATTCAAGGTTACTCAAAATCTTCGACTTTAATAGATATTAATGCCTACATTTCGATTCTTTATAACTTACAAAACTTTGTTCCGCTCGCTTATTAGGTAACCACTCCAAAAACCAACGCCCGTTATTAACTTAATTACCAACTATCTATCATTTCCTGATTCATTTTTCATCCGCGCTTATTAATTATTAATTAATTAATAATTTTTGAATGAAGAGACGCGGCATGCACTTAATTGTAACCAAAACAAAAACCCAAATAAACCATTTTGGACAGAGCGAAGGAAAACTCATCAACAGCTCATTGCCCGCATTTGATTGATAAATATTTCGGATAATATTTTAAAGATGTTGTAAGGCAAATTAGCGAGCCTCCATAGCCACGTGAAACGCATTCCACTCTCCCAACCAAAAAAATACAAAAAACAACAACAAATGCTGTAAATTATTGGTTAGAAACCAAGATGAAAAGGCAGAGCGAAAAATATGGCTTTTAAAGAGCCGACGATTTTTACATTTTGACGCCTCAACGAATCGCTTGAGATTTCTGCTTCATTAATTTCGCGAAAAGGGTAAACTCTGGATAAAGCTAAAAGAAATCTGCATAGATATCGATGTTTTTTTCTCTCCCTAGATTATTTATCAATTTCTATATTTATAAAAAACAAAAAAAAATAAACGAAAAAAGTGCAAACGTCGAAGAGAGCAAACCTCAGTAGTCTGGGGCTGCCGTTGACTTGCACATGACTTTCATGACATTAGAAAGTAAATTGCCATGAGGCCACTTGGTCAACCATCAGAGCCATGCACTCCAGCACCACCACCACAAACAACAACAAAAAAATATAGAAAAAAGAAACATAAATAATAAAAAAAAAACACCTAGCACCACAGCAACATTTATTAAACTTTATTATACACTGGCAGTTTTCTATTGAACCTGATGAAATGCAAGCGGAGGAAGACTGCGATGATGGGTTTTCTGAGGTTGTGGCAGGCAAACACAATTGAAAGTCAGCCAGGCAAAGTGCTTTGGCTTTGGCTTTGGCTTTGGCTTTGACTTTGGCCTGGGCTTCAGCTACGGCTTTATTATTATTAATTGGATTCGATGGTAGGAAAGTCCATTGTCTGACCCTGTGCTTGGAGCCTCCTTTTCTTTTCGCCATTCCCCCCAATCGGAAATGCAATTTTCTCTGCTTAAATTCAAACTGTCCACGCTTTTCAGCGGAGCGGCTCGCCGGTTCGCAATCTAATCTTATCGAAATGGGTTCGTTAATTTCTGTTTTCACTGCGAGCAAAGTGCACAGCACTCATCGTCGTCGTATATAGAAAAGTAGAATCCCATTCTCTCTCGGTTGGGAACCGCATTTGGCTTGGCCTGTCGGATTGCCAATTAAGCGACTCAAAACTTGACGCATAAATGATTCATTCTCAGATAACGCAAAGTGATTTTATTCTTTTTGGTTTATTGATTGTACAAAAAACACATATGAGGTCGCTGCAAATTAAACGAATTTGTACACATTTTAACCAGAATCTTGATGGGGAAATACAATTATTGGGAGTTTTGCTTAATTTCCTGCTATAACAAAGAGCGGGCATTCATTAGAAGTTGATGGACTTTTTGGTGAAATTATTTGCTTTTCATTTTTATACTCTGTACAAGGGGTTTACATTTATTATAACTAACTGTCAAGCGATAATGTATATTACAGGCATAATTAGCTATCACTGACCCTAAAAGTATATATATATATATTTTTAATAAACCTCACCAGCCGAGTCGATCTAGCCATGCCTGTCTATCCGTAGATTCTTGGGAACATGCGTGCTTAAGTGTTTTTGGAGTGCCACTAAAAACCACATTTGTCGTCTTGTTTATATTCCTTTTAAAAGAATAAAATGAACTTTTAAGTCGTTTTTAGGTTTTTTAAATATTTATTTTAATATTTTAAATACGTTTTCATTGACTTATCTTAACCTTTACTTCTACAAGTTCTCTTACCCTCCACCTGCTTTAATTTAAAGCATAATCCATCTAGATCCCATCACTTAGCCTTGTTAATCACCACAGCTTAGTTTGTGACCTGTGATCACTGTGCCAAAATCGTTGATCTCAACATATGGCCAATAAATTTCAGCAGCTTCAAAAACCCTAATTATTCACAGCTGCTGGCTTTTAAGACACTCAAAACTCTGATCCTCTGTGAATTTCAAATTGTAACGTTCGCCAAACTTATAAAATAGCAATCAATCAGTTGCACATGTTCCCAGACCCCAGAAAAAATAAAGCTACGGCTGTCTTCATAAATCAAGCATTAATAAAACCCAAATTTGAGCAAATTTTCGACAGCATTTGAAGACGGCAAAGGAAGCCTTTTGCTGCCATTCATTTGAAATTCTTTGCTAAATGTCAATTAATTATTAACTGGAACCGCCTGCCTGCCTCCGAGCTTGAAATTTATTATTTAATTATTGAGTCGTGGCATGTCGTCTCCATCCATGCTGGAATTCTTCGGGCCTAAAGCTCTTCTTCACACTCTCTCCTGTCTTCCCCGAAAAGTTGCCTTTTGCCTGTGTGCTGGCTTGCCTCATTTCCTGCGAAAGTGATGGACAACCCAGCCACATCCATAATGATATCATGCTGGGGCATTCGAGCTCATCTCATATTTTTGTGTCTGAGCTTTGCCTTTTTTTCTGTACTATTTTTTCGGTTTATTTCCGAAAAAAAAAAAACTGTGTTCTGGTTGCCTGACCCGCAAACTCCACTAACCTGCGGTTAGGTCAAGAGTTTAATGCGGAACCAACACAATGGCCGAACCGTAATTCATGGGATGTGTGGCAGTATGATTCACTTCGCTTCAAAAAATTGTATAACTTTTTTGTCTTTTTGCGGGTACAAGGTAGCAAAAGAACAGGTGGGGTAGCGTTAATTAAAATTGTGGAGAAAAAAAATAGCTGGGGTATGTATGTATATGTACATATGTTAAGATGGATAAATAGATAATTGTTACCCAACATTTATGTATGTGACTTAAGAATTCATAGTGCTTCAAGTTAAAAACTTGTGATTTAAAGCACTAGCCAGTTGAGGTAACGAACTTACAAAAAATTCCACAGATTCTTTAAGCTTGATTAAGTTCGTTTTTTTTCGCTTAATCTAAGAGCATATTATTTGTAATTTAATTCAGAAAATGTGTTATATAAATGATGCGCTTAAAAGTAAAAAGATTATTTAAAACGTAATATTATTAAACTCGAAAATCGTTTAATGGAATTAAGTACAAATAATTGCATTAAAAATGTAATTTGTACTAAAGCCTAGGTAGTGGTTTTTTGAGCTCCCGCAATTTGTTTGCTATGCTTTTTTAGGGGAGGCTTCCAGTAAGTTGCTTGCAATCCGCAAATAAAATAAAAACAATGCCACTGAAATTTGACATCTGAAAAGTGAATTCTCAAGCATTTTCCGATATTTTCCAAGTTCTTGTTATGGAGCTTAGGCAAAATAAATTTAAGGAATACCGTGGTTCCAAGGGAGAAGTCTAGATCTGCTAGCTGGAGCTCCCGTGTTCAATCCCCATTTCTTTTTAACTTCCACTACCTTTTAACCACTTTATATTTTATGTTGTTGTTTCTTCCCTTCTAAATTGTTTAATGTATTTATGCAAAATACTTTTAAGAGAATCGAAAAGTATTTACTTTCCTAAATAAATATATAAAAAATATATATATAAACACTATAAACCCAATCAACATTAGCATATTGTGTGCTGATATCTAGAGCCAGATCAAGTTGATTGCAATAACAAACTCCAACCTGAGATATTTATTGGTTGTACTTAAAGTTGGTGCAAATTTTGGGTGTACCAACCGGTCGACGGTCAGTCAGTCAGTCACGCTTAATAAATCGCAAAGTGGAATTGCTGGGCCATGATATGCCAGACGGCTCAGACCCTCCTCCCTCCCTCCCCCTTACCCCGCTATACGCGCCATTTGTCGCAGTTTGTAATCAAAAGCCGGCCGGTCAGCAAATCAAACTGAAAAGCAAACCGAAACCAAACCGGGCACCTTGACGGTGCCAGCGGCTGAGTCAACTATTTTTTTTTTTATTTAGTTGAAAATTGCATTTAATTGTTTAACAAAATGCCAAGCGCGTTATGGATACTCCAGGTTGTGTGTGAGTCCGTGTGTGTGTGTGTGTTGGGTTATAGAGATATAAGTTATAATACAATTGCTTGAGTTATTCATTGACAATTTTCCGCTGAACAGTTGTTGGTCATGTGTCCCCTCCCCCCTCAGCGCTGTCACCTGCTCACCCCTTACTTCATCGGTCCGTCTGCACAACAAGTTTATGATTGCTGAACCCGTTTCCAAGTTTTGCTATTTGTTATTTCTGTTACAATTTCTGCTGTGTTTTTTTTTTCTACTCTTTTTTTTCCAGCCAGACTTTGGGTTTGGCCATCAAGTGCGGAAGTTGCAGAGCCGAGAAAATAGAGAGCTCGGGTGGGGGACTCGGGACTCGCAGAAATGTTTGCATATTTTAAAATGCAATTGGAAAGGTGAACAATTTCTGCTGTTGTTTGGCTTTCTGCTTAATTGCAATTGACTCGTTTATGGCCGCTCCAATGATTTCCCGCTAACTGTAACCGAATTTATTTATTGTATTTACAAACTCTTATTAATATACAATCATTAATTGTTATCTTTCCTTTTTTTTTGTTTATTCAACAGCCTTCGACAATAACAATCATCACCATCACCATCATCATACGCCGCTTGTGGTTTCGCATAGAAAGGTGAGTTTAAAGTAGAAAACTAAGCACAGTAAATAATTTTGTATAAATAACATACATATTTTTCTTGTTATATAATCTTGTTAATATTAAGAACATTCTTTCGAAATAATTTAGTTGTTTAATCATTCAAAGATCATTTCAAAACACCTCTAATGACACTTTATAATATTATATAATTACTTTTTCTATGTGTATAGATTTTGACTATTTCCCTTATATTTATTTTTTTCTTGTTTGAAAGTATTACCTGTGCTTTTATGGCTCGTAAAGCGTTCGGAAATCTTTCACGTGTTCAGATACTTAAGCAGCCGTCAGTTGGTGACTCTTAAGTGCCCACAGATTACAGATTAGAATTATGGCCCGTAAAGTTCACTCAAATGAGTTCATTTCGTACCAGTGTCCGTGGTCATGTTTCTGTCTTGTTACGGTTCCGGTTCGGAGTTTAATTAAGCTTTAATGATTTATGATAAAAGAAATGGGTTCTTAGCCATCACAGGGGGGAAAAAGCGACGATCAAAGCGGAAGAGTTGAAACAAGAATGGATAAATATCGGAGTCGTTAAACTCTTTGAGTGTCGCATCAGACTTTAATTGCATGGAGCCAATTCAAGTTTAGCTCTCAATCAAGCTCTCAACACGGAGTTGAAAATATTCCCATTAAATGGTTATAGGCTTGGGAAATTACTGAAAAAGAAAGGCTATTATTTAAGGCTAGATATATCCTTTTATTTTATTAAAAACACTTCTTATAGATATTTTATTTGTAGTTTCTAAAATGGTCTTGATAATATCCTGAATGATTGGGTCTGGCGTTTCTCTTCCCACCAAAAAATCCCCTCGTTTTTTTGTTGTTTTTCAATCAGCTCAGGAAAATCCCTCCCATACACACCCATGTATCTCGACAGCCTCGAGCTGACATCAAATTGAACAGGCCATAAAACAAAATGAGCTACAACAAGTGAGACAAGCAGCTCCCTAGCATAATGTGTGAAAGTGTTGGCGGCCCAACAGCAAAGCATCAGCGATTTTATGGCAATTTCAGCAGATGTTCAACACACACGTGTGTGTGTGTGTGTATACCAACCAACCTTTCGGCCCCTACACCACCTCCACCTCCCTCACCAGATGCGAAAGTGTTTCCCAAAAAGCCCACGAAGAATGCACTTTAGGGTTTCTTTCGCCTCGCTCGGTTCGGTTCCCAGAGATCTGAAAAAAACTTAAGAGCTTGGCAAAGCAGCTGAGGAAATGCGCAGGCGCATCGGTGGAGAATTCACAAGATGATCGTTAGTAACCCTGTTTGGGGGCAGGCATGAATCGCTGGCAAGGTAATTAAAACAACGAGCAACTGCAGCTACATGGCACAAGAAAAAAACTCTTGGATTAGCCAAATATTTCATATATAAAAGATCATTATTACAAAGGTTCTTGGCTTAAAATATAGCTCATAAAAACCTTTAAGTCAAAGCTTAAATTTAACTATTGAAAGGCACTAAGTGAAAGGTATTTAGTCTTAATATTATCACTGTTTCTTTCAGTGCAGTAACTACTGCAGAAACAACAACACCAACATCCAGGGCCCACTGCATTTAGGCCCAAGAAGATCGTAACATGGAAGCACCAAGTTTCTCCACGCCTGAAAATTTTTTAATGTATCTTTTAGTTTGCCTCGTCGGATGGATGGATGGATGGAAGTTGTTGGTGTTGGTGTTACTTCCCCCAAGCTAGATGCCGTTTTCAATTAAGCACTGTTGCCTGTAATGGGTGTGTGTGAGAAATATGCATGTTTCACCGCTCGATGGAGGTCGCTCCTTAGATATTCTCTCTCTTGGTGGCAGCGCGCACAAGGCAATTCCATTGTCTCCATTGGTTCATGAGAAATTTTGTGAATGCATTCTTATTGCCACCGCACTGGGGGTTACCTTAATATTCTTATAATTTACGGTCATGGTGGGGGCTTATTAAAGTTGAATAGCATACATTCTTGGATAAATATGAATGGTGGAATGGTGGTGGGTGTGTCGGCAGAACAGTTTTCGTTCTCTTGATGCCGCTTGCTTTGCGGAGGAATTTTTTGATCATGTATGAATACGTGAGTCCTTCTCTCTTGCACTCTCTTGGACTCTAGATTAAAGCAGCGAGCACAACACTGAGTAGGAAAAGAGAGAGTTGTGCAGCTAGGAACTCTGAGAGAGCTTAGCATTTTGCCTCTCCGATTACCGTTAAGCGTGATCACTATAGAGGCAAAACAACCGACATAACTGCTAGGGAGAGATTCTTTTAAGTTGTTCTTGTCGTTCTCTGTGAGAGAATTCTAATTAAATTAAAGATAGACGAAGTTCGCAAAGTCACATCGTTTTATTACTGTTTTAAATATTTTTTGTTATATAATTTCTTGATTAAAAAGTTTTTTAAATATATATTTTTCCCTATATAATTAACTGAAAGCAAATCCAAATTATGTTTAGTCACAGTTAATAACGATCACTATTTTAATGCGCACTCATTTAAGGAAGTATTTGCCAAGATTCCCTGTGACATCCAAAAAATGCCATTTATAAATATTTACCAATTAACTCGACGTCGGCGGCGGCCCCACAATGGCGATCCACTAAATCAAGGGGCCCGTCGCCCGCCGAAACGAGCTGAAATTGGACATTATTATACAACAATTGCAAAAATTACCCAAGGGGGTAGATTTTTTGCTGGTAAGGTCAGTCCTCCCCCTCGAAAAAACAAACTGGGCGTCAAAAGTGCGACTGCAATGCGCAAAAATGTTCATTTGTTTGTTTAAAATGGAGAACCCCACCCCCCCTGTTGGCCCGCCGAATGGCGGACAACAATTGAAATTGAGTGGAAAAAACAATTGCCCAGAGACCAAAGACTTGAGAGTTAAGAGTGACAGCGCGTGCAGTGACATTTTCCGCTCGAAACTGCACTTTAAACATGTTTGACCTTTGTGTTTTCGGGGGC
Source organism: Drosophila baimaii (assembly GCA_018874675.1). Lineage (NCBI taxonomy): Eukaryota > Metazoa > Arthropoda > Insecta > Diptera > Drosophilidae > Drosophila > Drosophila baimaii. Next base: position 20,549 of record JAEIIU010050640.1, read on the forward strand.
CTAGCGAGTCGTCTTTCCCAGAGCCCATATAGCTATAGCTATAGCTATAGAGCTGGGGTTATGCAATTGCCCAAAGGAGCCAAGAGAGCGATGCGATGCGATGCGGAACCCATGGCGCCCATATCATATGACAAAAGCAGACATCATCATTGGTACATTATGCAAAATGCAAAAATCGATGATCATATGCACGCTGTGGATGGCTGAGAGAAGAGGGAGATATATATGTTTATGGAAACAAATTACAGCTGGCAGCAGCAGCAGCAGCAGCCCACTAACCGCAGAAGACTTCATCGCTTTTCCGGACTCGTGGCTCGTGATCTCAAACCAACTGACTAACTAACTAACTGACTGACTAACTGACTGGCTGACTGGCTGACTGGATGACAGGCTGTCTGCCTTTCGGGGATGCGGACTAGGAAGTCTGTGTGGCGGATATTTCTGCGGTTTAGTCAGCCCACTAAGGTCGCTTAGAAATTTGTAATCTATATGCCCGATAGTGAGTCAATTTGTGATGCGCTTCGCCACACTCCACTGCGTTGGGGGGGGGGGAGTGAGGGTAAAAACTGGAAAATAACCAAATACAAAACCTTCAAAAGTCCCCCTCAAAGTCCCCTTCTCATCGATTTTAAATAAGGGCTTGGCCCAGCTCCATTTGTTGCGCTTGCATTGCCATAAATAGCATTTCGTAGAGTTGACTGGAGCCCAAAACTTACAATGCAGGCAGAAATGTAATTGGTTTATGGGTTTCCGATATGATATTTGGGTGCGGAATCGCTGGATATTTGACAGCCGCTGAGGCATGTCTCTGGGGTCCGCCAAATAGGATTACTTCTCTTGACGGCTTCGTTTATTTCTGTTTTTTTTCTGTACCTTTGTGGCTCTCTAATTTCCTTTAATTGGGTTATACGGGCGAATTGCAAAATACTCGAAATAGGGCAGGGCATAATTAAGCTGGATTGGGGGTCTGTCAGCGAAAAAGGAAAGAAGTTAATGATGGCGGAAAAGAGTAGTGGGATGACGTCATTAAGATTGGTAGAAATCAATGTCAAATTATGGAGATCTTTTTTATTATTGAGCTTAGGTTTTAATGTATATTCAAGTACCAATGTCAAACAGAATGGTCCGGTGGGATTTATCAACAAAAATATCAAAATTTTCAAAATTTATTTTGAACTAGATGTCCAATTGAAAATATCGTAAATTTATATTATCGATAACATCCCACAAATATCAAAAAATCTTTAATTTGTTTTCTATAACGACTATATTTACATTACAACATCTTTATACTTTTTATGAGTTTTTTAAATTGTCAACAAATTAAATTAACTTATGCTCCCTTTTTACTTTTATACTTTTTCAAAAAGTATATCGATTTATTGTACATACAATATCGATATTTTCTGCAAGTAACGCAACACTAATATTTCGGTTTATATTTTGGCTTTTTCATTAAATATCGACACATAATCAATATTTCGATTTTTTTGACATCCCTATATCTAAGTTCCTTTTTTAACAATATAAGTTCCCATCTGAAATCTCTGAATCTCGTATAAACCATTTCTTAGGATTTCTTTTCTTAGATCCATTCACAAATTCCTTTCTAATACGTATCGTAAATTAAACCCAACTTAATTATTTCCGTATACATTTTTCAGGTATATTTTTTGTAGCGAATTATAATTAATTTAATGATCCATTCTGTAATTGTAATTGCCATTCTCTTAGAAGTATTACCCCCTAACGTAATACAATTAAAACAAGTTATACCTAATACTTTTATATGACCCAAGGTGCCCATCTAGTCACTTATTAAATATCAAATAATTAAGTTCCCTTTAATTGCCTTAGCGTTATGTAATTTTTTGTATAAAATCCAGTTTAAACCCGCAGCTAAGATAAGTATCTCTTGGCTGTATCTTTTTTTTTAATCTTCATAAATGTCTTCTCTTCTAAAACCTCGTGGCATTACACTCAACAAACAGTGATTTCGTCACAAAATAAAAACCCTTTTTTGGTTGTCAGGGTCTCTAAAGAGGTCTCGTGCAAAGAGTTTTTCATATCTATAAAAAAAAAATAGATAACTGCGATGTGAAGAGAAGCCGTGGCCTAAATACGTTTAGATATCGGGTGACACACTGCTGTAGGCTGCCAGTGTAAGGTAATTGTGGAGTTTTTTAAGGCAGACTTGGAATTAAATGTAAATTGGGCGGAAAATGAGGCAGCTGCCGATATGACTGGAATATATATATGGAATATATATGAAATATTTCGCAAGTGAAGTCACACAGCTTACCGATGAGCAATTAGCCAATGCAAACAAGGTTCTCCTCGGCTTGTTTATGAGCTGGCAAATATCAACTCCGATACCCAAAGCGTGAACAATTATTTACAGTAAATGTTTTGCATGAAATCCAGCTCCAGTTCCCTTCTTTTTCATCTTCAAAAACTCTGTTATATTATATTGCATTCTTTTTGAATAAAAAAATAGAGAGAAAAAAGGCGAAATAAGTCATTGCTTTTTTAGAGCGTGAACAGCTGGCCTACCTGTTCCATTTAACTGGCCCGCCCGTACTTTTATGGGTTCACCTCGTCCCGGAGTACAATACCTTATGCTCCAGTAGCAACACCGGCAACAACTGTTGCTGCTGCTGCCACTGCCACTGCTGTTGTTGCTGCTGATGTTGCTGCCACTTGCAAACTTTTGTAGCTCCAAAAACAATGAGTCGACTCTGGATGTGCGACTTGGTTGAGTGCCTCGCCTCGCCGTTTGTTTTATGCTTCGTCTGGTTCTCTCTGGTTTTGGCTCAGGTTCCTCCAACTCTGGCTAAAACAACGACTCTGGATCTGACTCGCTTGCCATGGCTACGCATTTATAATAGGCCAAAGATGGCACAGTTGGTCGAGAGAGCCAGAGGAATATATATCCTGAATTTTGCAGTTTACATACTTAGTTGTTTAATAATTTTAAAGATATATTCAAGCCCTTTTAACTATTTGTTTAACAATATTTAAGATACTTAACTATTGTCTTTAAAGAGAATATTATTCAGTAAAAGTTGTATATTTATAAAAGAAAACCACTGTGCCACTCGACGCCTGTCTTAGTGACGCTCCACCGTGGCCCATTGTTCTAGGGAATCAATCAATGGATGGCAGGCACAGCACCAGAACTGCCAAGGAGAAGACGACGACAACGTTGTCGAGGATGGGGTCTGGCCTGGAGATGGCTTCTGCGATCTGTTTGGAATGGGGGAAGATGGGGATGAGGATGATGACGATGACAACGCGCGCACGACGTCAACATAAAAGTGTCGATCAACTAAACGTTCTCGGGCCTGCGGATGATGATGATGATGATGATGATAATGGGGATCGTAGAAAAGGGAGTGGAAATGGGATTGGGAATGGGATATTGTATGTAGTATGGGGAAAAAAGGCTTGAGGAGGCAGTCAAGAGGCAAACTTCATGGCTGGCTGGAGCTGGTGGTGCTACATGGATTGCCTTTGGCTGGCTGGCTAGCTCTTGGTGCTGATTCTCTGGAGCAATTGTATGTTCGAGCCTCTGTAATTGCATGCACCGCCGTGCTTTTACCCAATCCACCAACATAATTACACTGAGCAAAAGAAAAAGCCATGGAAATTAAGAATAATTATTTAAATTGGGATAGTGTTGTGATTTTTCGAAGATAACGTTCATTTTTTAAGCCGCATTTTACGCCTGAGAAGTATTTATTATCTTATTTACTTAAAATTCTCAATTGGTTGAATCATTGTTTTTTTTATTATTAAATAATTTTCTCTTATGTTTTAAAAGGCGAAAAAATTTGGGATTATATGAGCGTTTTTGTTAATTCAAGATCTAGTTGGTTGACTAATTCTAGATAAATTAAGACTTTGTTATTATTTAAGAGCACACATAAATTTTTGTTTATAGACAAGCAGCCAGTTTATACTTTATTCAGACCCAGCCCAAGAGACTCATTAGTAAACTTTTCTTATTAACGATTCTCCACATTTGCGCTGTTATATTTAGCGTGTCACCGAATCCGTACTTGGGAATTTTAAGGATACTCTTCGCAACAGCTTTATTATGCTTAACCATTAAAGGGCAAAGAGTCGAATTTTCTCAATGACCTCGAGCCGGCAAAACACCTCTAAAGGAGTAAAAAGGTCGCCAAACCCCATACATTAAAATAAAGACTTTAATTTTTATTATTCAAAATAAAAAAAAAATTTCCCAGTGCATCTCCTTCAGTTCAAATCGCTGTGTGCGGTGTTCGAGGAAAACTTTTTTGGGCGCCTAAACAAACATTCAATATTTGAATTGAATGCACGTCAATATTTGACGCCTGCCGCCGCCGCCGTCGCCACCGCCGCTGACTGCCCACAAAAATGACCGTTATGCAAACAATGGGGAAAATTCGAGAACCGAAATCCACGTAAAAATCCTCGGGAACTCAAGTGCGCGCGGGGCCACACTCGAAATTAGAATAAATGCAAACGACTTGGACTAGCACTCACTCCTCGGCTCCTCGGCGGTGGTCGGGTCTGAAGTCTGTGGGAATCGCTTTCAACATCACATGGCCACAATGAAGCCATAATTCGTGGCTCTTTCTGCTGCCCCCAGGTCCAGCCCCATTCAAGCCCATTTTCCCGGCCTGCCAGGCCATGGCACATGGACGTGATAAAGGACTCATTAAAACATCACTTCAATGGGCTGGCCCAGCAGCCTCCAAAAACGCGGCTCAGCCGAGGTCTCACACGGCTAAAAAAACACTCACTTACTTGTTCAATTGCTTCGCCACTTTAAGGCCCCCAAACAACACCACTCCAAAGGCGAACTAGTCTTTGTTTGATACCCTTTTTCCCATTTTGGGGGTAGAATGGGTGCATAAGAGAATTTAAATCAAATTTAATTTGAATGTTATTAGACTCTGTGCTGAGAAGGGATTGTTTCTTGATAGAAAATTGCATACTCTTAGTTATTTTAGATGCCACAAAATAATTATAACCACAAGTAATTTGTGATAATTTTCTCTTTGCAAATACTGAGTATATGGAGGTCTCAGCCTCCTGATCTCCTCCAGCGTAGCGTATTTTGAGCAAAATGGAAAGAAGACGCCAAACAAGTTGCTGGCTGGCTGGCTCACTTGGGAGAGTAACAGTTACTTTTTCTACATACATATATACACGGATATGTACATGCAGCGTCTCTATATATATAGTATATCTAATTTTTTTTTTTTTTTTGGGACCTGCCTGCCTGCACATAGAAAAGGAGTTACTGCTGGCGTCCAGTTTGGAGCCGCGTCATGGGAAACCGCTGGCAACTGGTTGCCAGTCACGAGTTGGTCCCGCCACCAGCCACCAGCTCTTCACCAGCCATTCTATTCTATTTGCCAGTCCCGACTTCTTCCCCCTGCTCCTCTCCTCTTCTTTTGGCCAGCTTCGATTCATAAGCTCTTGGCTTACACACTTGCAATTTTGTGGCATAAGAGTTGTAGAGGTTGGCTGCAGAGAGAAATAAAAGAAATAGTAATTGTAATGAGAGAAAAAGTTATTCGGGGGTTATAGTAGGAAAGAAACTAAGGTGTAAATATTTGGATTGTATTCTTAATATCCCTGAAAATATAAGAAATTCAGAAAATACCTATACAATGTTAGAAAATATATTATTTATTTTTGTATATGATCTTTGAAGTGTCTTAAATCCTTTATAGGCCCCATATCATACCAATTTAATGTCCTACGTGGCCTATACTTTTTCTCAATGTGTTTTTGTTCGCGGTCTTTTGATTTCGAGAGGCCATTTCAGTTCAGTTCTGTTGAGTTGAGTTGAGTTGAGTTCGGTTCTGTTCTGTTCCGTTCTGCAGTCATGTGCGAGTATTTCAATTTCTGCGCTGGCCTGCCGGTGGTAATACGTACGGTACTTGAGCCAATTACCCAATTAAACGCCAGCGTTTTGTGCTATCTCATCGTCGCCATCATCATCATCAGCTCAATGGTTCGGTTCAGTTTTGGACCCCTTTCGATGGCCTACCACCACCAACTATTATTAGCCACCCACCCGACCCCCTCTCTGTAGATGCCCAAATATTGATATATAGCCACGGCCCCGTGGCAATTTCTTTGATTTGAGTCATGTTCTAGAGGCGTGTACAATTAGCGTTTTGTTTCGGGTTCCGTTATAATGCTGTTAGGGATTACGCTTGGACACCGCTCACCTCCAGTACCCACGGGTACACTCTTCCAGTAACCGAAAACTCGTTTATCGATTATTATCGATGCGTTGTCTGTGGGTCGCAGTGTTTTTTTGACGCCTCGATCTTGAGCTGAAGCTCTGAGGCTGGAGTCTTGAGCTTGATATTGATGCCCGATGCTCAGTGATTGCTGTAGGGCTTTGATCGCAATCTCCGATCTCTCCTTCTAAGCCTGTCTTTATGTCGTGCTGGTTGGTGTGTGTTTGTGTGTGTGTGTGTGTGTGTTTGTGTGTGTGCTAAGTGCTAGAGAGGGGCTTTTCCAGGTGGCCTCGTCCGATCTTGAGGCTCAAGAACCTACCGGAACTGCATTAAGCGTTTTGATCGAGGCATTTGATATTGATGGATGGGTTGGGTAAACTGGCAATTGGCAAAATAAGTTCCCATGGATCCATGGGAAACACAAAGGCAGGGGAGAAAATTACGCTAAGCTTGAAGATAGTTCACTAAAAAAAAAAAAGGGAAGAGCCATTTGAATTAAAGAACATTGTTAGGATTTTAATTTTGTAGTTTTATTTTGTAAAAACTATTAAATTTGGGAGTTTAAGATTTAAAATCTTTTAAATTCGGTGTCAAAAAGTATGCTACATAAAATAACATAACATTTACATAGAATTCGCCACCCTAACCTTTTTTATTGCATACTTTTAGACACTTTTTAAAGTAATTTCAAATCTTAAGTGCTTTTTTTTCCGGATAATTTCAGTTATACCTTAATTAAAAACTTTTTTTTATTTATTATTATCTCTTTGTGTACTATTTATGCTCATTATGATTCATAAATATATAAGGATCTCTTGGGATTTTCTCATATCACTCACTGCGTCCCACATTCCCAACTTTATAATTGTCTTATCAGTTCTGAATAGATCACAGATTGGCCTCTTTTGTCCATTCATTCAGCCCGAAAGCCATTCGCGTACATACATATATATATTTATTTATGGTATCAACAGAGAAAGAAAATAATGGGAAATTATTATTATTCACTATTTGAGCTTGTTGCTTGTTGCTTCTTTGGCAAGAGCGTTGCGAATCGTGTGAATTGCCGTTTTCTACATGAACAGCAAATACAAGGCATAAACAATAATTGTGGCGCCGCCAGATAGTACATAGGCAACGTAGATACTCGTATTTTATATATATATTTGTATCTATATACCTAGGTATAGAAAATTAACCCAGTTCGCACGTCTGTGCCGAAACAAACAAAAGTTTCCGAGGCAACAAATGACAAGAAAACGACGAAAGCAGCGGGCTCACCTTAAAAAAAAAAAAAATACAATTACGCCAGCGGGGGTGAGCTGAATGTGGGGCGGAAAAGGTGACAGGTGAGAGGACAGTGGAAGCACCTGCCCGATAATCATGTCTCGGGCTAATTGCAGGCGGTCTCTTGGCAAAATGTGCAAATATTATCTCAAGACCAGCCGCAAATACCGAACCGTCGCACTCGTTCGCTCTTGTATCTACGCTCATATTCACGCAAGCATTCGCATTCGCATTCAGATTCACATTCAGATTCTCTCATTCCCATTCACTTTCACAGCGTTTTTTTTTAAGTGGTGGGACGACACCTTTCCTGATAAGCTGAGAACGTAATTATTAGACGACATACGGGATACACTGAGGGAAAAACAACTGCGTTTAGCCCTAAAAAAAAATTTAAGTCTTCAAAGGCATATTTAAAATGTTCTGCAGCTATAAATTTGTTGTAAAGATGCCATGATTTTCTATTAAAACCTTTTAATTTCGCGGAAAACTTCTAAAACAGTATAATATTATTTAAGAACTACATTTAATCTAAGGAAATATTAAAAATAAATTTTATAAAAAAGGAGAGAAGCTTAGTTCTAATCAAAGCTCATAAGGTTGGTTCTTGTTTCACTAAATTTTTGTTTGATTAAAAACGGAATTTATGAAACCTCTCAGAGCGGCACTCTCGTATTCTCTCTCGGTTGATGTGTGAGAGCAGACTTCATTTTGTCTCTCCTAATGCAGTTAAATGTAAAAAAAAGCAAAACAACCGACACAACTGCGAGAGAAAGACTCCTTAAAGTTTCTTGTCGGGCTTCCTGCGAGAGAAATCAGAAGATCAATACTGTTGTGCCTATTTTAAGAGCTCTGGTAGGAATAAAAATATAATTATAAATAATTTAAAATATTAAGTAAAGTAAAAAAGAAATACCCAAGGGTAAATATCTTTTTTAAAAGGAGCTTTACTTTTAAAATAAAATGTTTAAGAATAGAAATACAACTTATTTCCTGTATTTTTCGTACTTAACACACCAAGTCACTACCTTAGCTTAAGCTTATCTTAAATCCCATATTATTATTCCTTTTTCCTCTTTTTTTCTCCACAAAATATACCCATATTTTCCAACGTGCATTTTCTCATAATATTCATAATTCTCTCAGTTGTTCGGCTCTTGTCTTGAATTTGGGTCAAACATGCATACTCATTGGCGTCCCCTGCCATCTCCTTTATCACGTCAGCCCCTTTACGTCTGCCACCTGAGACCCCAACCCCCCATCCCAACCCCCCTCGTCTCGTCTATGGGATGCATGGTGGATACCTGGGCGAAAAGAAACTGGAAAATCTAAAATTGTATAACCTGCTCCGGCCGGCAAATGTGGTTTCCTTCAACCCACTGGCCTGTGGGCCAGGTTTTGGACTTGGTCCCCATGTATGTACGAGTATCTCGGTATCTGCGGCCATAAATTTCAGCCACTTTGATCTCGCCACATTGAATGTAAAGTGCTTAATGGGCCCAACGGTTGACCAAACCGAGCAAACAAAAATAGGAACAAGAAGCAAAAACCCATACGAACCGATCCGAACCGAACCGAACCTTTTGTGTGGCATAAAATTGCATTGTAATTTACAAAAATATTTCCAGTTCTCATTGTATCTGGTCTTGGACTTTTGTTTTTGTTTTGTGTTTTCTTCTTCTAGTTTTTGTTTGTTTTTATTTTTTTGTTTGTAGTTTTTCTGTTTATTTTGTTTTTGTTTGCTTGGTCCCCAGAGATTTTAATCGTTGTCGCCAGCGTCGCCTTGTCAACGTTCGCCTTCGCCCCTTTCCCCCTCGTGTTTAGCTCCCTAGAAAAAGAGTTCCGAGAGCGTTTTATGCTGCTTTACATTGGCGTCGCATTTTTTTGTGCCGCTGCTGCGATGTTGCAGTTGCTGCTGCTGCTGCTGCTGCTGCTGCTGTGTTGCAGTTGCTGCTGCCAACATTGATCACGACTGGCCAGATAGCCCAGGAGAAGTGGCCAAGTCGAGAGAGCTACTTGTACGCCGGCTGTTCGCCCATATATATGTATATATACAAGAAGTATCTGTACCTTTATATACGTATTTATACACGGCATTCTTTCTATGGAAACAATTGCATAAAATGTGAATCCTGATAGCCACAGCAGACAAAAAAAAAAACGAAGACTTGCCAAGTCAAGTGGGCAGGAACAGTAGGAGATCGCAGATCGCAAAGCCTGGAGACGACAAGAAGTTTATGATTCCCCACAGATGCACATGGGAGGACAATGGGCCATCATAATAGGAGGATTCAAGCATAAATATAACACAGGCTAGAAATTCGTGCCTCTAAAAAGCAGGAAACCAATAGAAAAACTTAGGCACAGGCAGTTTTATTTGCATTTTGCTATAAGAAATTCTTAGGAGCATATATTTATAATATATTCTCTCTAAAATAAAATAAAATTAAGCTACAGTTCCTTGCACTTCACTAGACACACCTTAACTGCAGCGGCGCCTTCCCAAAGTTCATTGAAATATTCACACCTCAGCGGACAATCCTCCGGCGGCTCAATAAAGTGCACCATAAAATAATTTCCCAACTGCCCCCAAATAAAAACAGATACAAAACAAAGGCGGTAGCCGATGAGAACGAGTAACAACCACCAGTAAGCCCAGGTCAGGCGAAAGGTTAAAATGACAAGATTGACAAGTTTGTGGGGGGCGGATGGGGACCCTTTGTTGGCAAAAAAATACGAAAAAACAGAAATGGAACTTTGGCAACTGTCTTATAATTGCCGCATTGCATGTTCGTAGTTTCAACTTTGATATTAGCCAGTTCAGGCCACGGGGAGTAGTTTCTTTTCGGTGAGAATTGGCGTATTGGGAACACCACAGGCGCACCCTCAACAAATACAGTCTCATTTACTTCTGCTGGATATGCAAAGTGGAGGCAGCGCAAAAAAATAGAAACTAAATATCTACGAAAAGGTGGTTCCCCTTTGGCATATTACACTCGGTCTCACAATGCACATTCCGAATCGAAAGAGGTATCTCTCCCTTTTTTTTTTTTTGTTCCCAGTTCTGTTCCCTTTTTGCTAATTGCATGGGAAAATTCACAAGATGGAACTACTAGAGATGTGAGGGTAATGATGATGGTTCCTGCTTAGAAGTCGTCGCCTGATATCCACCTATATGCTCTGTAATTATGCTCCTAATTGCGGGGTAAGCTGATTAGTAGGTGGGATATTTTTATTTAAAGCTTAATGGGGGAGATTTGTAATTATTTTTTGAGGCAAAAAGGAACTTGTTTAAGTTGCTTCATTGATGTAAAAAAAAAGTACTTTAAGGACAATCCTCTTACAGCTTATTTTAGATTTTTAAATAATTTTTATGACATTAATGGGGGAGATTTTTAATTATCTTTTGAGGTGAAAAAGAACTTGTTTAAGTTGCTTCATTGATATGAAACAAAAGTACTTTAAAAACGATCCTCTTACAGCTAATTTTGGATTTTTAAATATTTTTTATGACATTTCATAAAAGGTTTAATTTAAAAGTTATAAAATTATATCTTAAACATTCGATTTTTAATTGTGTCTTTAAATTTTAACGACTGTAATAATTGTTTTGAGAAACGGAAATATTTAAGCTGCTTTAAATCTTTAATTGGGTTTTGAGAAATACATCTTTTTGTTTGTATAAGAAAAATACGAACATTTTATATTTATTAGTTTTGCCTCTTTATTATTACTAGCTTGAATTCAATAAATATTTGTTGTCTCAAAACTAAATATAACTGCTTAAATAATTACAAACTAACTTGATCTCAATGACCTCAATCCTCTGGTATAAGCCAACAGTTCGTAACTAGTCAAAGTTAACTAGCTTCTAAAAATAAAAAATAATTCTTAGATACATTCCATAAAGCTTGACATACTCGAAGCTAATCATAGATCTAAGTTGAATATATCTTAAATTAAATCTATAAGCTGTGGTAAATCTAGTTCTCTTAAATTAAATCTCTAAGTAATAGTACCTCCTTCTTAATTAATTCTCCTAGATAAATTCCCATTCGCCACTATATATATAGTAGTGTATTTCCATCTCCCACTTGGCCACACTTGACATCCACCTCTTCCATAATTTTCCCATTAATTATGTCTCTCAACCTTCAACGCCTGCAAGTCTGCGGCAACCAGCGATTGCAAGTTGCCACTGCAACAACGAGCATTGCAGCTGCAATTCTTCGGCAAATGATGTAAGGGCCAAAGCAAAAACGCTGGAAGCATTTAACTGACATTTGTTGTCAACCTCTTCAGTCTGCAGTCTTTTGGTCTCCAGTCTTCGGTCTTCAGTCTTCAGTCTCTTCGGCGGTTAAAAGCCCCTGGTGGAAATGCCACTCGGCACCACTGCACAGCTGTCACAATGTTTTATCATTTAATTTCCAGCATAAAAACAAATCCATGTGAACCGGAGGCACTGAGATATATAGCAACTATATAGTGTGTGTGTGGTGTGTGTGTGCGGGGGCGACATCATCCCACGTGAGGATTTGGTCTTCGATTTCGATCAAGAGATCTTGGATCCGAGAGAGTTCGGGTTCAGTGGCTGGAAGCTAAAAATAAAGCCAGCTACGGCTGCCGGCTGCGTATTATTATTATTTAACCTGTTGGCTCAGCAGCTTCTTCGGCTTTGATGTTTTAACACCTTGTCGTCGCTTTTTCGGCAAGTGTTTTTTTTTTTTTCGCCAACGCCAAAGTGAAAGTGAAACAGCAGCTGACACTGCACTTGGGTGTTTGAAGTTGTCTCTCGTGTTTCTGTTGTTGCACCTGAACTCTACAACTTCCCAGATCTCAGATACATATATACGAGTATATACCTTGTAGCTGCTTTTTTACGAAGCTCCCCGTCAACTTCAAAACTCCAATTAGAGTGTCAGTTTAATGAACTGCCTGAGCGAACAGAGCGAGGTTGTCACGGGGCCTACCTATGGCCCCTTAGGCCAGGTCCTCCTCTATTACTTCAGGGGGTTAACTGCATTACACGCTGCACTTTTGTATTATGACTTAACCTTAACCTTTGGGGTTTTTTTTATATTTTTACAACGCATAAGTAATATATTTCTTTTTTACCACACATAAATATTATATTTATCTCATGTTTTGTGATCTTTTTATTATTTGCAGATAATCAGCGAACTGGCGGAAATCGTCTATACCGCTTTGGATTACAATCTGCCGGAGGACGAAGAGTGCCAAATGTCACAGGAGCTGGAGAATCTCTTCAACTTTATGACAGCTGAAGGTGGGTATAGGGATTTGAGAAGAAAATTAATAACAATAATAGTAGTCAAGTTTTAAATAAGAATCATAATAATTGAAGAGGGTCCTGCTTACCTTTACTAATTTTATTTCATTTTAATTAATTTTCAAAGTGTGCTGTAATTATTCTAAACTCCTATTCATATGTTACTCACAAAGCTGGCATGATGAAATTTATTTAGCACAAAAATTGAGTCATTTAAACGGGGGAGAACTTTGTAATAACTTCCCCCAGTCCGAACTTAGCTCACCCTTCTATCAGGAAAGACAGACTTACTCAAACGAAACCCCACTTTATCGCCAAACCACAAATAAAAAAACAAGTTGAAGGTTAAACTTGGAGAGCCTGACATGATTCACGTAGACTTTTGATAAATTTCAATACAATAAATATAAAAGTGCCTTGAAAAGATACCAGGGGAATCACGGGAATTCGCCCTCTTTCTTATTATTTAAAGCTCGATTAAGCAACTTTTGGCTTCGATTCATTGCAGAGAACGACGATGATTGCATTGACGAGGGCATCGACGAGGGCGACAAGCGCTGGGACGATGATTCCGAGGAGGAGCGCAACGACACCAAAGAACTAGAGCACATTATCGAGGTAAGTCTCCGGTTCGCACTGTATAGTAGTATATTGTATCTGGGTCTGTATCTGACATTTGCCATCGAGTCGTGTCATGATGTGCCAAAATAACACCAAAAAAAAACCAAACCAAACCAATGCAAATTCGAGCTTCGATCGGTAAAGTGACTCAGAGTCGCAGACGTCGATTTATTTATTTTTTATTTTTTGGGGGTGTGCCAAGATCTGACCTTTTGACCAGGCTTCAAGGCGCTCCATTTGCCAGCAAATCTGACATATATAAATAAATAAATACACGCAGCGTAAAGAAGGCTAAAATTAAAATGTAAATGGGAGTCATACAGAAATAAACACAGACTTTAAATCTCTTAAAAGATGTGTTCAAAAGTATATCATAACATTTTATAGTGTCATAATACTGCTACAGAAATCTTCAGGGTTTTTAAATCCCCTCATAAAGTGTCTAAAACGATTCTATAAAATATTACATAAATAAGAACTATTTTACAAGGATTTTGGTGCATACTTTTAGGCACCTTAGAAAAGGATTTCAAAAACCCTAGTTATTTTAGAAGCATTCTAATATTATTATTAGGGCTTCAATCAATTGAAAAACATAATCTTAAGAACCAAATAATATATGTTAATTTCTGAAGTCTGTGAAATGTAATAACTATTTATATTTTATTGTATAAAGTCTATTAAAAGAGCTTAAAGTGTAAACATATTGCGGAAATCCCGCTACAGAAAGAGATTTATAAGAGTTTAATACTTCCGCTGATATATTATTTTATTATAATATTATTAACTAAGATTAAATTGAAAAATCTCCATCATAATACCATTGTTTTCCGTGCACTTGCCTCTCCACGTACATATATACTCGTATATATCGATATTCATCGGTGGGAAAAACTTGTTTGGCGCACGTTACAGTTAACCAAAGCGGGCAGAAATAAAAGTATCTGGCAGATACTCGCACTCGCGGTATCTGTATCGCGACTAACCGCAAACAAGCTCCAGTCCGGGTTCTATTTAGATTGCGATGCCCGGTCGGTCGACCGACCGACTGGAAAACAATTTCGATTCGATTGCGGCTCGATTGCACTGCACCGCCGCGATGGTATTAAATAACCGAAATAACCATAAAACCAAACGCTTTCGTAATCGTAGGAAATCAGCAGCAGATCTGTAAATCAGAAATCTGAATCCGCCTTACCGCTGCTGCTGCACTTGATTTCACAGTCAACTGCGCGCCAGGAATTTTCCGCATTTCCCCCAACCAGCTAGTGCTAGCCTCAGCCCCGTTTCCCATTGGATCCCCTTGAAAATTGCACGGATCTGAGGAGGACTACACCCGATCCCAATCCCGATCCCGATTTGGCATTGGGGCGTGTGATAAACCTCACACCGTTGCTGATTGAGCCAACCGCCTTTGGTTTCCATCGCTGGCATGGCGAGGCGAGGCGGAGGGGACACGGATGGGAGGTTCGCCTCTAATGAGCCAATTTATAGAATTGACACATTGCTGTCAGGCAACAGTGAGCAGGCCCCTGATTTTTTCCACTTGCCTGATTTTTCTAGCACGCCAACGAAAAGTGGAAAAGTATCTGCAGCTAATATGGATAAATTTGCATTTTTTTTCTGCAGCGTCTGTGTCTGTTTGAGCGTTAAACTATGGCCAACATGGCAGGCAGCAGTCTACGGTTAGATAAGATTTCGTTTTGGCGGAATAAATTGAGTTGGTCTATATATTCGAGATATGATTTATATGCGATTATCATAAGAAGTGAAAGGAAATTGCCAACGGCCATAAACGTAATTAGCTCTATGCGGTACGAAGAATTTTTGTATCCGCAAATAATTGTAATCTTCTGCGGGTATTCCCAGAATTTCACAAGGCAAACTGGATATGAAAAAATAATAAAGTTGAGAGACCGAAAAAAAAAAAGGTACGAAAACATTTGCTTGAGGTTTTTCGCATGAAAAATGTAATAGATACAAGTATTATTTAGCATAAACATAAACGTAGCTGTGGTCAAAACAAAAGTGATGAGCAGTTGTGTTTTTATTTTTTTTTTATTTTTTTGTTAAATAATTTAGGTGTTTAGTTAGGAACCTTAACGTTTGTTTGGTTTGGTTTTATATAATTTAAGGAATACAGAGTTCATACTCATGTTTATACCAAAGAAACCCCTGTAGATAACATAAAATTGGAGCTCGTAAAATGAGAAAACGACAAAAAACTTAAAAGACTCTCTTCCTTGTGATTACGCTCAACTGTATTCGGAGAGATAAATTGCGTCGCTCTTTCTGAGTGCATACCTGCATAATCCTCTCTTTCGCTCCTCAGTGTTGTTTTCGCTTTTGGCTTTTACTTAGCGTGCAGGAGAGAGGAAGAGAGCGATTGTGCACACACATACATGAGCCAAACTTCTTTCCGCAAAGCAAGCGGCTTCAAAAGACCGAAGTTTTTTCCTGCTCATTAACCGATAGAGAGTGGAAGAGGGCCGTTCTGATATCTATCTTCCATGCATGTTTCAAACTTTTATTAAAATAAGAACCAATTATGCGACCTCTGCATAAAATACAAATTTAAAACAAAGATTTTAAAGACTTTAAAGCCCACATCAATTTCTATATCTCTTAATTTTTTTTTATTATTTAATTTACTTTAATATTAATCACCCTTTTTACCCCCTTGCAGACCTGCAGAAATCACATAAAAACCACCCTGCCAGAGAATCACTACAAAGCCGTTTGCCGAGCCCTCGTGACGGAGTCCATAGAGCTTCGTGTGTTCCTGCAGCAGGTCCTGAACAACGGTAAGTCAGATCGATCTGTTCCCGGTTAACCGATGAGAGAGAATGTTAGCTAATTAATTAATAACTCTGCCGTTTAGCAGGTGCCGAGAAGCTGATCAAGGCCTCTGAATCGTCGGCCACCACGCAACAAGAACTGGCGAAGCTGGGCTTCAACGACTGGGTAAGATTCTTCAAGATCCTCCCCTCCATTACCCCGATCTGCCCATCTCCCCCAGACATGTATGTGGTTACATAATGGACCATCTCGTGTGTGTGTGTGCTGTTGTGTGCTCCACTAATGGCCTATGGAGTGGCCAAACAGTGGCTAGGCGACTCACGATTTGTTTGGCGCACCTCTTGGAGCGGCTTGCTTTTTGGCCAAAAGCCCCATCATCATCATCATAATCATTATCGCAGACAGATCACGAGCATTTCTGGTGGGCTTTTCCGCCATTGGACGGACGACAACTGTTGGTGTGTTGGGGAGTATACATACATGTGTATAAAAAAAAGTGAACTATTTCATGCATTGCCAAATGAAATTCACTTTTAATTTCAATAATTGGCCCGCGGTGGTCGCCTCCATTTCGGCCATCATCCTAATGAGTTCAACGCTATTTTAATGGCCGGCATATATCATCTATATATATTTGTGGGTTTTTGCTCTGACCTTTGTGGAATATGTCGAGGCCGAGGCACCAGGAGCTTGCCATCAACACATCGGACCGATATATACCACCATCCAACCTCCGAAACTCATTGAGACACACACGCAAATTGGCCAGACACGCAAACCGAAAGAAAAAATTCGCTCTTGTTTTTGTTTCTGTTTTTCAATTTTATTTATTCGCGTGAAAACGTATACTAGACTTGATTTTACCGTTCGAGGTGTGTTTCTGTGCTTTAATCAGATCGGAACCCAAAACTGTCAGAGAACAGTTTGCCAATTTGGTTTCACAAAACAAAAAAAAAAAATAGTTGATAAGAAGTTGGGGTTCCTCAAAGTCTGACGTGTTGCCATTTATTTGCATAATTGGTTTTGCCTTACCTTAGAAATGGGTGTAAAATAAACCATACTGAGTCAGGCGATAAAGTCGAGTAATTTTCCTAATTGTTAAAAATTTAATATGGAAAATATTTGATTAAAGAACACATTTTATATGGTAAGCTAAGTAAGATCAAAGAACACCTTCTAAGTTCCCCTGAGAACTCTGCAATATGATCTCTGTAAAACGCAATTGAAACCTTAATTAAAAAGCACACGCTGCGAATTATTTCAGCCGATATTTTGTTTGCTTAAAAGATAAGTATGCGGTTATTAATTCCACCATATGTCTTTATTTATATGAACTGCTAATTGTTTAAATTTCAATCAACTCTTTCTTTGTTGCGGCAGGTTTTTTTAAGTGAAATAAAAGGTGCCCATAAAAGCGTTGTTAAACCAAGTTTACGGCGGTAATAATTGTATTATTGTATTGAAGTCGGGTTTCTTTATAAGACAATTGAATTTATTTTGTAAGGTAGCTTGAGTTTTTAACAAATATCTTTAACTGTAACTAGATATCAATTTTCTTTGGCTGGGCTTGGCCTGCCAAAGTTTGCATGTTTAATAGTGCAAAAAAAAACCGCACAAAAAAGACAAATAAGAGACCTTTGCGTGTGACATAGACGACACATCATATGCCATAATGTTTGCTTGATATGGGACCGAGACCTGTACTGTTTTCACGCCATATTCGTCGTGAAATAGACCATAAATATATATATATTTTTTACATTTCTGTACACCCCCTTTATTTTTATTTTGCATGTGCTGAAAGCCAGGGATTACAAAAAGGTGCAGCCCTCGAATTGGCCAATTAATTGGCCAGACAGGTGACTGAACAATATGTACATATAGGCTGTAGTATATCTTCGAGTGTGTGTTTTTGTTGGCAAAACGTAATTTCAGGCAATTGTTGGGACTTGATTAAATGGTCTTATCATTTTCTAGTTCTTCGATAAGCATATACGTTCTCTCTTCTTTTGCTTTTGTCTATTGTTGTGGAGAGCGTTTTTTTATTTCAGTTTTCTTATGTGGCTTTTCTTTGTTTTTATTTATATGTGAGCCAGAAGTGTGCTTTTTAGTCAGCGTTTTTATAGTGTCTTCCATGGAAGCCAAACAGCCTTCAGAATGTCACACAGCAAAGTGCTTGCTTGCTGGTTGTGAGTGAAATTTACATGAAGATGTTATTATGCTGGAATGGCGGAAATTCAGTTGGTTCTGTTTCTGTTTTTTTTTTCTTGTATTTTTTAAAGTACTTTTTGCGTTGTTTAAAACGTGTTACTTGCTGAGGCTTGAGTGGGAAAAGCTTTTCTGTGGAAAATCAGCTGCAGAGTTTCTTAAAGGTTAGGCAATCGCATCCGCAGACATCGAGTCTCTGTGTGTTTCGCTTAGCTGCCTGCCAAGATGATAATGGTTTCGTATGCTAATTTTTCCAATCCAGACGATCCCCCAATGTTGTGTACGCACATGTGCAGGGTAACATACATACGTATTTTTACAACAAACTCTTCCGGAAGCTGCTCTTGTTGCTGCCACACAGAGAGGTGTGTCGATGTTGCTGCGGTAATTGAAGCGTGGCGCGGCATCTTCAGCGCTTTTGTTATGTTTTGTCTATGCAACATTTGCGGCTTGTTGGCGATGAAACGATTGTGTCAAAACACATGTGCTGCTGCTGCCATCGATGGTTGGCTGTAATCGGACCTCCAACCCTACTCCCTTGGCCGTTTTGCATGTTTAATGAGGTGTCTCCGAATTGGGAGGGAGTTCAACTGCCGTCTCTCTGTGGCAGGAACAGGAAAGAGTGAAAGTGAAATTGAAATTGCGGATCACTGTTACATGTGTGGCATCTGATGATGATGGATATAATGTATGGATAATGTGCACTCCATTGTGTGCTAAATAGTCTTCCTGCTGGCGCGCAGCAGCAGCAGCATTCAACACACATTACTCATACGCACAGTTAACTTGTCATGTGGCAAGTGGCATGTCTCGCATTAATCAGACGATGGCGATGCCGCAGCGGGAGTCTAAATTATTTGCTAATTAAATGAAAATAATTGCCAAAGTGAAATGTGCCTCTCACTTGACTTATCGGCCCGTTTTGTGGTTGTATTTTTTTATATCTTTGTATTTCTTCCTGTTTTAAGCGGGAGCTGCAGCTGTGGAGGGCATTGCAAGTAGGTTCAGCATGCTGTAGTTTTCAGTCTTAATCTCTGTCCTGTCCCTGTATCTCCTCCTATAACCATGGACTAACCACATCTCCTCTATCCACAGGCACGCTTCTGGGTGCAGGTGATCGACGAACTGCGCCGAGGCGTTCGCCTGAAGAAGAGCACCTATGAGCGCACACCCATCGAGTTCGAGCTGACGCCCTACGAGATCCTCATGGGGGACATTAGAGCCAAGTGAGTCGTTAGTTATATCCTTTAATTAAAAGCTAATAGAGTGGCCAAGGCTCTCTAGATAAATTTAATACATTTTTAATAAAATGCATTAAGTAAAAGTTTTACTTTTTATTACCATAATATCCGTAGTACTTAATAATTTACCTATAATATTAGCCTTCGGGAAACTATCTTTAATAAGTACATAACCCTTTTTAGCTACAAAATAATTGAATAATAATTCTCCTTACAGAAAGTATCAGCTGCGCAAAGTGATGGTGAATGGCGATATTCCGCCGCGCGTCAAGAAAGATGCCCATGCCATGATCTTGGAGTTCATCCGGTCACGTCCGCCGCTCAAGAAGGTGGGTAGCGCTCGAATTCCTCCCCCCGTGCCACCAAAAATTCCCAAGTTGAATCACATTTCCAATATCCAACTCAATCCGAAGTGCAAGCCCCCATCAAAATCCCCATTTTCCGCTTGCAGAGGATGAAATTGTAGAATTTTGTGACTTTGTGTCATCAATATCATATAGATTGGTCTTTTGCTTGCTTTTTAATAAAAATTGTTAGTTTTTAATAGAAAAATGTCTAACTGAGAGTCTTTTGTTCTCCGCATTTGTATCTTTGGAATATACACCAGGCCTCCGAGCGCCAGTTGGGACCGCCGCGCATGTGCACGCCCTCGCCACGCGAACAACTGATGGAGTCCATCCGGCAGGGCAAGGAGCTCAAGCAGATCACTCCGCCGGAAGCACCGACACTGAGGCAGAGATGTAAGTCGAAAAACATTATAAATTTAGTTATATATCCCGAAAAGATACTTTAAATCAAAATCCCGACCATTAAATATCCGGGCATAAGGTTTAAAGCATTCGTTGCATACTTTTAGGAGGCTTGTCAGTCGCATAGCAGTATTATTATTATGGAGAAAATTAAATTCGACCTTATGACCTTAGTTTTTATCGAATTTAAAGTTCACGAATTGGAAAATATATACTTTTTGTTATTCATTTAAATATATTATATAATCTTTAGCCTGTTATAAACCACTCCCCTTAAACTCTATTAATAACCAAAAAAAAACCAAGCCCATTGTCAAGCGTTAGACTTATGGACCTTGGTCACAGTGACTGCCAAAAATAGATGCCGCCTCTAATCTTTTTTGCGGGTGTCCATCGTTTGGGTCCTGGTCTTGGTCTTGGGCTTGGCGGTGTGTCGTCGTTGTTGTCGTCGTCGTCGTCATCGATTCCAAATTTTAAACGCCAACCGACCATAAATTGTTGTCACCCGAGTGTGCTTATATAGACAGCCGATGTCTCCTGCCGCCACAACAAGCGGGAGAAAAAAATAAGAAGAAAAAGAGAGAGAATGCTGAGGAAAAACTCGTTACTCGCCGCAAGACTTTTCACTGCACTTGTCGCCGGGGGAGCCCCATTGTGTTTGTTTGTTTGTTTCCATCTTTCTTTCTTTCTTTGGCTGGCATGCTTGTTTGTGTGTGTTTGCCGGGTGCAGCGCGCATGCCAACATAGATCAAAAACGGCAAAACATTTTCCAATCCCCACAGAGAAAAAAAACCCCAATTAAATCAATAGAAAATGTCTCAAATAATATATAAATTTATTTATTTATCGTTTAATAAAAATAGTTTTTTTTTTCAAAAAAGGATAAACCATAAGTATTAAGCTCTAAGGAAAGCACAAATCCTAAAGAAACCTCTTCATCAAGTGTGATATCGAACCTCTGGTGTTTACAAATCACTTTAAATGGTGTCTAAAAGTATGCAATACCTTTTTACCCTATAAATCCATTTAAGAAATCAACAGTCTCGTTCAAACAATTTTGCAAGTAGTTTTAGCTAATTGCTATTTGCTTTAAACGTTTTTATTTATTAAACGACATAATTAATATTATATTATATTATAATAAATAATCATGTTATGGGAAATATCTGACAAAATTACAGATTACTTTGAGTCTGTTCAAAATCTTCAAATATCTTTTATATTAAATTTCAAAAAATTTGTTTTCCGTGCAATCACCATCCCGAATCGCCAATCCTCAATCGCAATCCCCTACCCTCCCAATCCCGGCAACTCCTCTAAGCTCTGCCGGAGGAAGCGTGCAAAATTGTGACACACAAAGATAGCGACAACGCGACGACAACAACAACAACAACAACACGTCCATGATAGCAACAACAATTTAAGCCAAGAAAAGCCAAGGCACGACAACCTCACCTCAGACTATGTTTGCTATTGTTGGTTGTTTTTTTTCGGGGCCTCCATCTCCGTCTCCGGCTGGGAATCTGGTTTTTCGCCGACTTTGGCTTTATTTTTAATATTGCAACTACTGGCCGAAAATTGGGTTTTATTTTAAATTTGGCTTATCCTAGTCAGTTGGCTAATTATTTTGGGACTGGTAATGTGGAATTGGAGTAAAATACAATATATGACTTTATTTTAAATAGAGCAAAAACCACAGCTTTTATTTATTTAATAAAAAAATATTAGTTTCAGGCAGGGATCGTAACAATTATGTTTTTTAATAAAAATGATATAATAGGAGTTGTTTTCCGATTTTAAAAATATGCAATTATCTCTTCTTTTTGATTCTAATAAAAAAGTTGCAACTTTTAAGAGTTTGATTTTGGTTAGGAAAAGAAAACACACAAAAATTAGAAACTTCATATATTTAAATTCGAAATAGACACATTCCATAAGTCTTGAAATATTCGTAGGTAACTCAGGTATACGAATTATAATAACATTATATTAACTGGTTAAGCCAGAAAAATAATAATAATTCATAATATATTTTGTTTTTTTCTAAGCGAAAGAAGTCCGAAATTTAATAAAGACAAAATAAAATTATATAATGTTATGTTTTATTAATTGTCCTTATGCTGATTTTAATGCTGCGCAATTGGTTTATTATATTCTTCATTATTTATTCAAAGTAATCAATATTTTACTTACTTTTTTTCTACATTAACTTAATACATTTGACTTTAAAATAATGTAGCCTAACTCACAGGCGAAGTCTCAAGCTTCTTTTGGTTAAGTAAAAAGCAGAAAACGAAGCATACTTAGAGGAGCTGAGCACCGAAAGAAAATGCCATATAAAGCAATTTTAAAAGTAAACCCTAGCCAAAGTCAGCTTTTGTAATTATTATCCTGCAGCTTGACCCCCAAAGTGACCTCGACTTCCTTCCAATTTCTTTCGCTCATGAAACTTTAATATCAATATCCTTCGCTTGGGGAACTTTCCGCGCTTACTCATCCGCATGTGTGTTTATTATACGTCCTTGTCACTGTGCCCCGTCGACGTCATCACCTCAAGAGTGACGTATAAATCACCCACGCAACAACAACAAATAAGAACAACAATTTTTTATAGTGTTAAATGTCAAAACAAAACATTCAAGCTCTCTCACTCGCTGGCTCTCTGAGCAAATACCAGCGACTTGAAGCGCAGGCGCGAAACGAGGTTGAGTTGACAGCTGCCACATTTCTTGGCTCTCAGTTCCGAACTGAGCTTCACTCGAGACGCCTCGCTTTTCGTTAGCCATTACCATTCTTGGCCAAGTGAAATTAAAAACGAAAGCGCAAAGGCATTAAATAAATAGAATAAACAAAGAAGAAAATAAGTTCGAAACGAGTTAAAATCAAGTGACAGAGCAACACACTTTCAGTGCGATGAAAGAGTCGGGCTGTCGGGCCACCGTTATCATCATCATCATCAACCAACCCCCTGTGAACTGAGAGACTTGAGAGGGTGGCTTCCCTTTTTTCCACCGCTGCCTTCCTTCGGTTTTCCTTTCTCCGGGCCGGATCGATAGCCCCAAATGCAACTGCTGTGAGCTAAAAAAAATCAAAAAGCTGTGAGGAAAAGTGCGGCGTGGAAATGGATGCCCGGCCAGCGAAGCGTTCCACGGCGGCCTCCGTCTTCCGGTCACATCATATCCTTCGGGAAGCCGATCTAGTGGACATTGGCAGCGATGCCTCCCTCTACTGCGGCTCCGATGGGGAGTCCGTGAGCACGACCAGCCCGACCATATCCAGCTCCACTCCCAATCCGAAAAGCAATCCCGGCCAGGATGCCGCGGCGGATGCGGAGGCGGAGGAGCCACAGCCACAGCCAACGCCTCGTGCGGCGCCCAGAGCAACAGCCAATAATCCGCCAACTCCCAAGCCTCGTCAGGCCATCAAGTCATCAAAAGGTAGTCAACCCAAAAACAAGCCGCCTCCCAACAAGCCGTAACATATATAAAAAAAAAGGGAAAAACAATATATCGCTTTTCTCATTGTTGAATGTTCGCTGGCGCTCCACTTTGACCTGGTTTCGATTTCAGGCCCCAAAGTGGGCGGCCCTGCCATTTCGGGCTTCCCCAAAGGCAGTGGTGGTGTGCCTTTTGTGCTCAAGGAGCCACTCGGTGTGGCAACTGCAGTGGCTGCGGTAATTGCCGTCAAGATATGACTTCGACTTTGGCTTGGAGTCATTAGAGCCACGAAGAAACAAAGCCCTGGAAAATTGTGTGCAAGTTGTGAAGAAGATTGATTACTCTGCTTGACGAAATAAACCATATGGCACAATGTGAACAATATTTTGACAACGTTTGTCATTTAATTGTTGCTTCTTTTTGGAGTTTATTTGTTTAAATAGGTAGTTTTCATTTTAAAGCATGACAATTTAAGAGAGTTACTAGCAGATAGTTTTTAGGAGTTATATAGAAAAGCATAAGGTGACAATAATTCATGGTAACCTAATGAACATGGTGTATGGACTTTATTTTATTAAAATATAAACACAAAACAATTTAAAGAGATGACTAGGCAAGGAATCTTAAGGTATTAAGTTGCCTGAAAGGTATTTTCCTATAGAGGACAACCTTGATGTCATCTTAAGCTTCTCTGACTTTAACTTGCGCATTTATTTATTATTTACATTTGTGGCAGATATCAAAAAAGTGCATTACAAAAATTGTTACTGAAAGAGAGTTTGCATAATTTCAAGATATAATAAGTTTCCTTAAGGAAATATTATATTTAAACTCAAATTTTAATATAATATTTAATTCTGACTAATACAGATACTGAGACATTATCGATATATCGGTATTGTATCGATACATCACGTGAAGGCTGATATGTTTACCTATATTATAGTGTTGCGATATATGCGCCATAAATCCAATGTTCTGTTTAAATTATTGAAGCGTGCAAAAGAAGAGCCTAGGCATTAAATGTGATATTATTCGATATATTTTTAATTTCGATATATTAAACATGACGATATTTTCGATATTTCCAATTTCGACATTTTCTATATTTTACGACATTTTCTATATTTTTCGATATTTTTAATTTCGGTATATTAAATTACGATATTTTAGATATTTTTTGACATTTCAAATTTCGATATATTCAACTTTACTATATTTTCGATATGAAATTGATATTAAAATATATTTATCGATATATCGTATCGAACTTTTCCTTTCGATATACATCCTACTACTGCCCTTCTTAAAACCTTTCAAAACAATTTAAAAAGTCTTCAAATTACAATTCCCCAACTAGATTAATATTCCCGACTTCCTTTGCCAGCACCGACAAAGTAAATGGATAAAAAAAACTTTCGTGTTTCGCCACGGGGCAAAAGGTTATAGCTAGAGAGTTAGTGGATATTGTATAGCCCCCAGTGGTCATCCGCCAGCCGGATCACGTAGCAGTTATTATGGAGCAAAGCTCTGCGGCTTGCATAAAAGCGAAGCGAACTCTGGCACTGCAAATACGAGTTTCCCAGGCGCCATTGCACAAGCGGGGAACTCGGTTTCATAAGTAGAACCATTAAGTGCGTTGGGTTTAACGGTCTTTGTGGAGTATTAGCCCCTGGACAAACAAAAAAAAAAAACTATAAAAACAATGAACCAAAGCGGTAGCAACTTCAAGCTTCAGGGGAAGCCAGAACCACGACATGTCACCTCTAATTGCGCAATGACGGCACAGAAATAGGCTGGAAAAGCCGGTTTTATAAGGGAGCTGGGAGAGATGAATGGGATGGATGGGATGCCTGCTCCATTACCCAATGATATTCATTAGATAATCTAATCAAGCGCATTTTCCCACACACACACAATACACTCTTACTTATTGTCTTCCCTGATCCATTTCTCTTGCAGTGCTTCCAAGTGCAAACTCCACGCTGTCACGATCCCGACAGCGGCTCATCAAAGTGGATTTCTCCAAGTTTCAGGTGAGTTCGCATGCCTCTTAGGCCCTGCTTATAAATTTGTATTTATTTATTATTATTTGTATTTGCATTTGTAGGACGACGAGCCCTTCTTCGATGAGTCCAGTATCAGCAGCTCCCACTCCACAGCGGCCACCCACCATAATCAGCATCATCCTCATCAGTATCCTCACCTGACCGAGCTACATCGCTGCTCGCAGCCCAAGATGCCGCCATATCCGTTCGGTGGCTACATGGTGGCCAGCCAGGCGCGACAAGATTGTCGGGAGACGGCGTCGCTGATGCGACCCCGACGCACAAGTGAGTATCCGATTCTAACCGGTGATATTGGGCAACCTCTATATATATTCTATAATCTATAACCCGCACTGGGGACAACTGGGGCAGCACACGCTAAAAGGCAACAAAGCACAAAGTACAAAGGCGGCTGCGAATCGATTGTAATTCGAGATGATTTCGGTTGAGATACATCTATGCACATATTTTAGCTAAGAACTTTGGCTTGAAGTACGCTTTCCGTTTCGGTTCAGTCTTCCGAAAGAGATTCAATTTCCATGAACCTTCTGGAATTATGTAAAAAAAAAAAATATTTAAACAAATAGAGAAAACACTTAAAAATGTTTGGTAAAGTCCTGATGTTTAAGTTTCAAATTAGCACTTGTGTAACTTAAAAAAATCAGACTTCAAGATGTAATCTTTAGTAACTGAAAAGAAAAAGAGCTCGCAAGAGATCAACTCTTTCTACTCTCTCTCGCTTAAAGTACGAGAGCGGGCTTCGTTCTCTTGACACAGCTTGCTTTGCGTAAAGATATTTCACACATGTATGTGCGTTCTCTCTCTCATTCTCTTTTGCACGCCAAGCAGCACTCTGAGAGAGAGTCGCGTTTTGAGGAAAACAAAGCACTCCATAATCCAGACAATATTTAATATATTAAATTACCAAAATGTGGCACTAAAAAACACATTAGGAATATATATGTATTATTATTTTATTTAAAAGTTAGCTTTTATAGGACTTTCTCTGCCATACGAAAATAAACCAGCTGTCCGCTAATTAATCAAAAACTATTACCACAGTTTATTTTTGCTGTCATAACATTTTATTTGTCGCCTTATAACCACAAAAGCCGGTTTACTTTGTGCTTTGGCTTAAATGACACATGGCCAAGCCATTGCAATAGTCTTGCACTAATATATATACAAATATATCTTTTGGGTTTTAATTGCAGACAGAAAGTTGGAAAAGCTGTAAGACAGATTGGTAAAACATTAAAAAACTAAATTTAAAAAACTATCTTATGGTATTTCCAACTGCCTGTCTGCGATATGGTTTAAGTTTTTATGATTTTAATTTATTTTATCTTTATTTCTTACTTTTCCTTTCCTTTCCACAACAAAAAAACAAATCCAAAACAAAAACACACATAATTTCGCAAAAAGGTATTTGATCGTATTTTTCTGTGAACACAACACAATTGCTAACTTATATTGATTAATTAACTTTTATGATTTTGTAAGATGCAAGCGAAGCCCCTGCAAAATCTAATGTATTATACTTAGTTCCCAAAAAAAAAGAAATCGCACTAAGAACAAAGAAACCACCAGTCAAAAGCAAAACTAAGTAGTAACAAAATGGAAAGTTTGGTGTGGGCTGAAAAAAAATGTTGGTTATCAAACAATTAACAACGAATTGGAGATCGGTTGAGGAGCCACTCACGCACACACACACACACACAGACACACACAAATATACAACAAATAATCTCGAAATATATTTTGTAAAAAACGAAATAAAAAAAACAAAGTCTTCTGCAATACGCCTCTTAGTATTATTTTATATTACGCACCTGAGTAGCTTTCTCTTACCTTTTTTGTTTTCGCCTAAGAACGTAATAACGTATTTTCAACTTATTTTGACTTCAAAATGCCAACAAATTACGCTTAAAAAAAAAAACAAAAATATAAACCAAAAAACGAACAAAATTAAATGCTGCCTCTGTAAAAAAAAAAAAAAAAACAATGATAACCGATAACCAGTGGAGCCAGCGAGGCAGGCGCCTCCCGAAGAGCCATCCTTCACGGAGGACGAGTACCACAGGTTCTACGACACGGCCCTGGAATGTAAATATATATATGCCAAGAGAAATATTAATGCATTTGCCATCTTGCATGATATTGTCCCCCACATACATATATACACATACTATATACATATATATTGGATCTCGGACTTGCATTTCGAAGTCAGTTCAGTCATGACAGCACACCATCCATTCCATGCCACAGCTTGCTTTTTTTAAATAAACATTTTGACCCTGCCAGTCGACACATTTAACATTTAAC
The DNA here is from genome assembly GCA_018874675.1 of Drosophila baimaii. NCBI lineage: Eukaryota > Metazoa > Arthropoda > Insecta > Diptera > Drosophilidae > Drosophila > Drosophila baimaii. Next base: position 48,805 of record JAEIIU010050640.1, read on the forward strand.
ATTTAGCATTTACCGCCACCACCACCATCACCACTCCTTCCTGTTCTTTCGTATCCTTGCACATGGAAATAGCTCATCCGCAGTGTCCTGACCCTGACTCATGGTTCTCTGTCCTCCTCTGCTCCCTCTCGTTGACAGCTTACGACCTGGCCACTCAGTGCGAGTCCAGACGCGCCTCCCTGCGCCGCCACACCATTGTGGGCTGTCAGAGCAATCTGGACGAGACGCACTCCATGCCGCCAACGCGGCCGGAGTCGCGTCAATCCGATGACGTCAATAAGGAGGTAAGTCCGGCAAGTGAAATCATAAAGATTTTATGTTGCCAACCCGGTAACTAAAGTTATTTAATTATTTATATACAGAGATGCCACAGAAATTGCTGTGGACATAAATTCACCTAAAATGAGGCCCAAAAGTATGCTACAAAATCTGGATATCACAAACCAAGTTGCTTCTTTAATGAGTTTGGTCCTGAAATATTTGCTTGCCAACTGTTAGACACATATTTAATTGATTTTAAAACCTAAGCGAAATCTCTGGATTTAAGGGCACATAAATATTTTATAGCATACTTTTAGACACATTTTAAATTAATTTTAAGTCTACAGCGATTTCTGTGGCACCCCTGACCATCTAAATCTTCTTTTTTTTTAGGAAAAATCTAAATGTAAATCTCAAATATTATAAAAATTGTACTAAATCCATTATTAATCCTATTGCAGACCACCAAAAGGAGTCCTGTTGGGCATACGAATCCCACAGACGAGGCGGCCAGTTCAACATCCTCGCTTGGCCCATGGAACAAGTCCTTTATGGACAAACAGACCTGGATGGAACGGGGGGACGATCGCCTGTCCGTCACCCTGGCGGAGATCGTTCACATCCGTTCCGTCATGACCAAGGCGGAGCTGGAGGGCCTGCCGATGGACGTGCGCGTCAAGGAGGATGTTGAAAAGCGTCGCGTCTGCTTCCTGTGCCTGCGCACCCGCTTCTCATTCTTCGGGCCCTGGGGCATCCAGTGCAAGCTGTGCCAGCGCACAGTCTGCGCCAAGTGCTACACCAAGGTGCGTCGTCTTGGGGATCCTTGCTGTCCCAGCTGACTTTATTTAATCCTTGCTGTTGTTTTACAGATGCGCATTCCCTCGGAGCACTTTAGGAACGTGCCCCTTGTGCTGATCTCACCATCGCTGCTGTCCAGTCCGGCCAGCTCGAGCACACCCTCCCCCTCACATCATGCCCAGCAGGCGCACTCGTCCTCGACGGGGAACATTATGGATGACCAGTTCCCCAAGTCGCTGATCGAGCGTCTCCTGCGCTCCGAGTCAGATCGAAAGGTGAGTGTCCAGCTTGGATTTTAGGAGTGAAACCCCTTTTAAAATATTATGTTTGTGTCCCCTTCCAGACTCGCAGCACTGTGGGCAGTGCCCCATCTTCACCCAAGCACCAAAGATCAAACATGAGCACGCCGGGCATAAGCGTGGGTCCCGGCGCCTCGGCATCAGCAGCAGCCGCCGCCACGGGACAGGCTGTGGAGGCGTTGCATGATCAGGCGGCCATGTCGGCCTCCTACTCAGCGGCCATGCGACCCTCCGGCGTTCACCAGCATCAGAGGCAACACTACAACAATGCCATGTCCCGGAGCATGGAGGGACCACGAAGTCTGCCCGTGCACAGCCCAGCATATCGACCGCTCTCCAACAACAGCACGCTGGAGAGGAAGTAAGTTTACCTTAAAATAAAGAAAAAGAAATATTAATTGATGTTTCTATGTATTATTAGATCCCGTTTCTCGAGGGGCTTTAATCTGTTCTCCTCGGGCAGCCACTTGGCCCAGACGCAGGAGCAGAAGGAGAACCTGCGGGGCGAGCAGGTGACCGTGTGCAACGACTGCCAGGGTTTGGTGAATGAAATAACCAGCTCTGTGAAGCAGAAGCGCAGCTCTGCCCGTAACCGCACCATACAGAATCTCACCCTGGATCTGACGCCCGTCTGGAAATAGGCGGGGGAAACGGATCACACAGGAACCACATTGCATTGCAAGGCGTTGCGAGGCCATAAGAGAGTTTCAATGGAGTTCTAACGACTGACTTACAACGGACCTTATTTCTGATTTCTGACTGAAACCTCTGTGAAATGGCGACTCTTTTTGTATGGCCTCGGAAGCGCACTTGCATCATTTGCTATATAGATTGGACTGTTGTACACATCAAAAAGGATAATAGAGCCTCAACAGGGGAGGAGACTCATTTGTAAATCGTGTTAGTCTAGTGAATAAGCAAAAAAAAAAAAAGGATAATAACGAAATTCCTGGAAGCTAAAGCTTTGTACATTTTCTGCCGGCTACAGAGAGAACCGCTTGAGCGCACCCCCACCACATACCACATATACCATATATATATATATACTTACATATAAAGGAGATATAACTATATACACAATTCTCTCGCTATTATTATCGCAATACAATGCCGTTGTTTATAACTGTTTAATTTATGCATAAATGTTGATTAAGTGTACTCATCGTAACAACTCTTACACACAACTTCGTATAGCACACACACACACATGTATTTATACTGAGTTTATATACCAGTTATGCTCTCGATATAGCATGACTTCAGATTATCATAAAAAAACTCACAGCAATTTGAAGATAATTACCAGTTCATTTCAGAGAAACAGAATTTCGTTTATATTAGGAAAATATGATTGTTGTGCTTGCGCAGATCCTTTGTTTACTGGAGTGAAGTTCTCGTTTTGTTTCCCTCATTAACTACCATGTCAATGTATAACGCAAGAACCTACTACTTAGTTGATAGCCTAATTTAATTTTAGTCCGCGTTGCAATGCAACCAAAACTACTTAGTTAATTCGCATATAGTTTTAAATCTCCACTTAAGTGCGTCTAATTTGTAAGTGACTCCTTCGTAATTGTACAAGCTGATGATGCAAAGCAAAACACTTAACAAGATTAATTAATTATATTATAAATACGTACTCATATATTCTGCTACTAAATATTATCATAGTTTTTGTAAAGAACTTTTGAACGTTTTTGTTTATTTTTCTCGGTAATTGTAAATGCATTTAAATACTTGTAATTATTCTGAGTTTATATATTACACTTTTATGCTTTTATGAGATACATTTATTTTGAGATCATTTAACACACACACACAAACACACGAAAAACCGAATGAAAATACACAAAAAATCAGCAATAATAAACAAAAATACAAACCAAGTGATGAAAGTAATTGTTTAATTGTGAAACTGCCTACAGCAGAGTGCGTAAAATGGGCCCAACTTAAGAGAAAATTAAGAGATTAATTAAGGAGAATATAGCAAAGAAAATATGCATGCTGTAGATACTTACAGTCTCCCATATCCTGTACAAGGTAAGAAGGGTATCTTTGATCTTTACAAATACTAGGTGTATACATACGTTTACCAGATATTTTCTCGTTGTGAACTTATAATCCCTGGCAAAACGACTAAGATGAGTAACGATCATACATTTGAATTGCTACATGCAAGCAATTTTTGTTTCTGAAAAAAATCGCGCTCTCTCCGTTCTTACAAAGATCAGAGAGTAAAAATCTTAAAATATAATGCGCTTGCATGTGTGCGTGCAGATGTAGAGTGCGTGAGAATACGTGTACACACATACAGACGTCGGCTGTCGCTGATTACTGTTGCCATGGAGACAGAGAGCACAGGCCCTATACCCGCTAAGACGGTTGCCATGCAGTGCCCTCTATAGTCCCCTGGTCTCTCTGTCTCCATGGCAACCATCTTTGCTAGGACGTTGCGCTATGTCCTACCCGAAAAATGCGTGTGCAAAAAAATCGTATGGCGTTCGGCGTCTTAGTAAGTAGAGTCTTTGATGAAACGATTATCAACAAGTCCATTTTGGTGGATTTTACAAATTGGTCTTTATTATTTGTGGCTTTCTCTTTAAGGAAACGGAGTTCATAGTCTTCTATATAAAATAAATTATAGTTCATCTCGTTATCTATGTAAATAGACTATACATATTTTTTGGAGAATTTTCTGAATCTTCTCTCACGATTATGTTCGCAAACTACAAGAAAGCATATCCTGTAATATAAGTAGTAAAGGCTTAAAGCTAAGATAACTAGATCTACCGAGTAACAGTTTAGCATGGTCTACTGCCTAGGGAAGAGGGGGACTCGGGTGAAAGGGATGGATGGCGGCGGCAACTGTAAGATGAGGTTAATCCGCACGCGCCTTCTTATTACGATGCTTGTGGTCATGGCCGCCACCGTGACGCTTGCGATTGAAGCGTTTGCCCTTGTTGCGGGTGAAGTCGCGGCGCTTCTTCATGAACTCAACGGCTTTGTCCAGAAACTCTTTCTCCTCCTCGTCGGTGGCCTTGCGGAGCGTCAGGGAGACCTCATCGTTGAACTTGAGCTGTAACGGACGGGTGAGTCATAGGTTAATATAGTTTAAGATATCGACTACGGAAATAGTAAGCTTACCTTGCCCTCCTCCACCTTGGCTATGTACTTCTCGGCCGTATCCTCTTCGGTTAGGCGCACGGAGCCCTTGGTTTCGCCCTTGCTGAACTCAATGTAGGCGATCTCGAAATCCTTAACCTTTTCGAAGGCCTCGCGGATCTCCTCGCGGGTCGACGTTTCCGGAGCCCCCTCGAAGACGACAATGGCATTCTTGGGCAGCTCGAAGGCCGGCTCCGGCTTGGTCTCCTTCTTGTTCTTGCGCTTTTCGTTCTTTTGGGCATACTCCTCCTGCTTCTCCTTCAGGTAGTCCACCTGCCACTTGCGGATCAGCTCGCGCTCCTTGTAGGCGATCTTCTCCTGGTCAAGGAAGCTCTTGGCCTGCTCCTTGGTCTCGAAGGTCAGGAAGATGCTGCCCTTGAATTTGTACGACTTGGTTGGCTTGTCAAAGTGCTTGCGCATGGTCAGGTTGACCACCTTCTCGTAGGCATTGGCAAAGTCCAGCAGCGCGGTCATCTCGGAGTCGAGTGGGAAGCCCTTGGCGTAGGCGGTGCGTTCCTGGATCTCCTTGCGTCGCTCCTCGTTGTGCTCGGGAATGGGACGCTCGGGGTGGCGACGCAGGCTCTGCTTGTCCTCGCTGATTTGGATGAGGCCCTCCTCCGACTTGTTCAACGCAGCCAGAATCTCCTCAAAGTCCGTGGACAGCGCGGCCAGGCGCTTGAAGGTGATCAGCACCGTCAGCGGCACCCAGCCCTCCTCGTTCTTGCCGATCTGCTCGCGCAGGAACTTGTCCCGGTTAAGGTTGGCGTCCCCAAAGTAATACTCCACTTGCCGGATAATGGCGCGTTCCTGCTTGGAGAAGTCGCCACCTTCCTCGGCCGCCGGGGCCGGCTCCTCTTTGGCGGCGCCGTTCTTCGCCTCGGGCTCCTCCACCGCCACCTCTGGCTTCTTCACCTCTTCCTGGACCTCAGCACTCGTGGTTACAGCAACGTCGGCCATTGTAGCAATTAGTATTTCGCGGAGAAATGAAAATTAAACGTGCAGAGATAAACACGTGTGTGGCGCAGTGATGCCAGAGTCGCTTTTTTCCGGTCAAAAACAGCTTTTTTATTTAAGCAAAAGTTGGCAACACTGGTGTGGCGGTAGGAACGCGATTAGGGATGGCAAATATATCGGTATATCAAAAATGAACATTTCCATCAGTAAAAATAGAATATTGGTCGTGATCACCAAAACAACATGATCACTAATCTATGATAAATCACAAATAATAAATAATAGTAAAAAAATTAACGAAAATATTAGCATGGATAATTTCTCCAGTATAAGTGTATCGAATTAATTTTCCCTCGTCAGCTTTCCCTTTATAATGCTCAGATTTGTCATATGAATATCTGGGGCATGTGGGAAACTATTATTTTGGGAAATTTTGCTCCAAAGAACAATGTGAAAAACGTTATATCTTAACGTTAGTAACATTTTGTGTGTGTCTGGTTAACAGCAATCAACATTACGGTTTCAGTTGTTTTCTGATTTTTATATGAGCCTCAAAACGTCGTGGTCTTCTTCATCAGTTTAAAAGATAATAATATAGTACTTATTCCATGTTATTTATAGTTTTTTTTAATGTAAAATGTATATATTTTTGGAAATGCAGTTTTATTTTACAAAGTAAGAAAAGTTTTTTCAATACCTAAAAATAAAAATGTGTTTGATTTTTCTCACTGTATTTTATTTGCCTATGCGGAACAAGCGGAATCGGGAGATGAGAACTATCGATAAGATATCGATTGGTTTTAAGGAATTTTCTAGCATTTTCCGTGGAAAACTCGTTAGCTATAGTTGCCGCACCTCATTAGACGTCCAATTTTCCACATTCCCAAGCAGAAAACGCCGCAAAACAAAGTATATAGCGAAAAACCAATTTCCCGCCAGTCCATGTCCAAGTGTGACCAGCTTGCCGCAGAACAGAAACTTGCGAGGCGTTTTGGCATCGCATGCGTAACAAGCGACGGCCACACTTCAGTCACTTTTCTATTTTGGTCGTCCGCTGTTTTATTTATGTTTGCCATGGGAAATTTGTGTTGTTAATAGTACTTAAATAGGTACATAATACACCTAAAGGGCGTTTCGGGCGGCAATACATGCATTACACACAAGTGCGGCCAAAGTAAACGAGTATTCCGGGCGTTTTGGGCTTGCAGTTGCATCGGCCAGAAATAGAAAATCGGGCAGTTTCTACCTGCAATATACACATCTCTGTATATATAGTGAAAAGCGTGCTTTCCTCGGTATATAACTAATAGTGTATATAATTATAAGGGTGCCCGGGCCGGGGGATAAGTGACAAAAGCAACGAGTGGCAGGGAAAAGAGCGAAGGCGGCACAGAAAATCTACTATTACTCACTCTTCTATTTCCTGCTTGACGAACGAACACTAACACCAACACCACCACTACGCCGAGAACAACAACAAACGGAGCAACAAATGTTTGTTAAAACGAAACGCAGCTGAAGGTGAGTTTAAAGCGAAAAACCGCGATGCGGCCAGCTCCAGACAGCTTGGCTGGGACATGACTCAGGTTTTTCCCAACAACTATCCGTCTAGCCAAAGGTTCACTGGCACCGGAGGAAGCACCACCCCACCCCTCCCTGAGCAGCAACTTTTTCGCCTGTGGCCGCCCTTCCTACGGATGCGTCATCCACCTAGAACGAATCTTTTACCCACAGTGCAACTTCCTTAAAGGGAACCTTCTTCTAGGAGAGCGTACTGTAGATGGGATTCAAGAGCTTATAGAAGAAGAAACCTATTTTAAATGCTATTTTTAAAAAGAGACTCTTGGCGACTCAAAGTTCCTCTGTATAATTAAATTGTAAATTTTTTAAAATTTTATATTTTAAGGCTACAGAAAAGGCAATCAAACTAAGTAAATAAATAATTTAAACTCTTCGCGAATGTTATCTGTGACTGCAACAGGGAAGTTCTTCTGTATTTCAAGGCATTTCTTTGGCAACTTCCGCCTCCTCATGCAATTGTTGCCGGGTCTCTCTATTTTTTTTCTTTTAAAGGAAACTCCCAATTGCGCCTTCTCTTTACGAGGTCGGCGAGGTTGAAGTACACCCGGCTGCATAATCCATTGGGTCAATAGCGGTGGCGGCCCCTGCATAGCATCCATACCAGGCACAGGCCCAGACCCAAGCAAGTGTTTGTTTGCCGTCGCCTGCAGTTCCTCCTCCAGTGCCATTTCGTATTGGGAAAATAAACTATGCACTGCCGGGCGGCGACGAAGGAAAAGAGAGCATTCAGCACGTTTCGGGCCCAGTTCCAAATCCCATTGTGGATCCCAAAGCCAGACCAACAAGCATCATTACCCGAACAAATTTTGAACGGCTGCCAACAGAGAAATTCTATGAAAGGCGAAGGCAGAGCTAGTGCAGGCTTTCTTCTCTTTGCTTATTTCGGAGTCTTGGATTTGGGCTTAAAAAAGAACATCAATTTCAATAGCAGTTTGGATTTTGTTTGCATAAAATCATAATTTGTATAGCTGTGATAAGGTTTCTAATATTTATTTAAAAGAGACGTGGTTTTTGTTGCTTAAAATTACCGCAGAAAATTCTTCCTTAAAGCTTGGAAATAATTGATATGTATATTTTATTAAAATAGGATCTACTTATTTAAATTACTAACAAATATTTCTTTTTAATCAGTAACATCCTTTAAATCAGTGGTGCCCAAAGCCCTGACTCGTGGAAAGGCAAGATTCTCTGCCCAATCTGTACAAGCACACGTACAGTAGGCACAGAATGTAAACAAAGCACCAGTGCGGTCACAAACCTAGCCAATTTTAGAGTTATATAGCTATTTTTCTAGTCTGAGCTATTTTTAAGCCAATATTTCTAAAAGTTTTTGCTATTTAATTCTCATATCTAGCCACTTTGTGAAATTCACTGCTTTTAGTAATAGCTTTTTTAGCTTTTATAATCCAAGATATTTTTAAGCAATATTTCAAAAGTGTTAGCTATATTCTTTCTCATATCTATCCACTTTGTTATATTTCTTACTCACTCTAATGAAATGCTAACAAATCAATGTATTGTCACTGCTTTAAGTAATAGTTATTCTGCAAAATTTATTGAAAATTCACAATTGAAAAGTTTTTCTTTAATAAGAAAAATCCATCCTAGGATACCCCAAAGTCGTGGCCACCTTGCATCCGCCACTATTCTCATTCTGCTTTATTATTGTTATTTTTGCGCTTTAATGAAAGCGTTTCGGGAATATCTATTTGTGTTTGTGTGTTTTCACTGAAAACAACAAATCGGGCTGCCCGTCAGTCAAGTCATGCGCCGAAAATGTTCATTCCGAGATGCTAAAGAACAGCATTTCTTCATATTTCCGCCGTTGACCTCGATTACGGCAATACGATACTTACCCACAGAGAGGGAACTTCAAAGAGTATCAAAGCCAATCAAATTATGAACTCCCACTCGCTCACCTCTTTTGTCTGCCCACACACACTCGCACACACACACACACACACATCCTCCATGACTTCCTCCTCCTCCAAGAAGTATCTATAAATACGCGGTGGAGCAATTAAATTATATTATGTCCATATATCTTTTGGGGGCACATGGTTATGGACTGAGGAAATGCATCTCGAGTGGTTGTGGCTGCTGCTGCAGCCTGTAAATCTCAGTATTGACACATTGAAGGGGCCATCGAGTGGCACAAGAGGAGGTTTACGGGCCAAGAAGGGAGACGATCCGGCCGTGACAAGGTCCCACCGGCTAGAGAACTGCATTAATTTGGTTTGTCTTTGCCTGACTTTGTTTTTCTTTCTCTGACTTTGGCCCAGAACAGAGACCAAAGAACAAAGCCAAACAAAAACACAGCCAACTTTTGTTTACATTCTGTGTCGCCCCACAAAAATAAATAGTCGGCGATTTGAGGTTTTCCCCATGCACCATCGTCGTCGTTGCGTCGCGTCGTCGTCGAGACGTTTCTCTTCGTCAAATTGCGCATTTCCGGAAGCCGTAGGACATATCATTTGATTTCTGCCTTTAGTGACAGATCGTTAATATCCGAGAGATCTCAGATCGTATATTTAGAGAGCGTGGGCTCAATGTATCTCTGTATTGGAGCGCTTGTATCTGCGAGGTTGCACTTCTGCTGCCGCCTCCGCCGCCGCCGCGGCCGCTGCCATTCAGCGCCATGTGCAAGTTTAATGAATTAATTAAAATTTCGTGCTGTGGCAGCTTTCGGTTCTGAGAGCTTCATGGGGTGTGTCGCGTGTGTGTGTGTGTGTGTGTATCTCTGCAGCTGTGACCTCTGCCGAGCAGTGCATCCATCCCGCCACCTACGGAAATTTGATTGTTGCCGGCCATGGACTTAAAGCGGTTTCAGGGTTACGCAAAATCCCCTATAGAAATGGGTTTGCCTTTGAGTTGCAATTGAAAAGCACAGCCAGGCAGATGATCAGTGAGTGTCAGCTTGGCATCATCATCGAAATTAATGCAAATTTATTCTGGTTTTTATTTGGGTTTTGTTTTGAGTAGGGACTGGAAATAACTGAAGTCACACGAGTTTCCTAAAGAGGATCTTAATTCAAAAATAGGTGTTAACAAATGGATGTTTGATTCAGATTTAGAAATACTTGATTGCTTAAAAACAGAGATAATAAAGTGGCTTAACCGTATTAATTATTCGGCTTTTCTCGCAAAAATAATGACTAGAAACTTAAAAGGTACTTTTTCTCGCAGTTGTGTCGGTTGTTTTGCTTCCGTTGTGATTACGCTTAGCTGTATTTAGAGAGACAAAGGACGAAGCTCTCTCTAAGGGTGCTGAGCTGCATAATCCTCTCTTTCGCTACTCAGTGTTTTTGTTGCTGTTGGTTTCAGCCTAGCGTGTCAGGGATACAGAGAGAATGATAGGGCACTCACATACATAACTGTGCAAAATATCTTGCCGCAAAGCAAGCGGCATCAAGAGACCGAAGTCTGCTTTCCCACTTATACCGAGAGAGAATCGAAGAATACCTCAATAGAGTCTGCGGAGTGAAGAGACCGAAGTATGCTCTCGTACTTTAACCGAGAGAGAATGGAAAAGACCTCAATAGAGTCTGCGGATAACCTAACTGAGAATTAAACTTTCGAGCTCTTACTTAAAATAATAATAAATAGGCACTTTTATCTTTATATATAGACGCTTTCCCCCAATCAACATACATCAAATAGCTTTTATGTTACATTAAAACACACCCATAGAGCGCTTTTTATCTTAAAACATTAAGAAACATATAGAATTTATACAATAAATCACTACAAAGCTGCTTTAAATAATCATATATCTTCACGGCAGTTTTGTTTATATTGTTACTAATGTCATAATCGCATAGGAAACCACAATGCCAAATGATTGCTCAAATGGCAACATATGTATCTCGAGATTCTAGATTATTTATTTGTCTAATCTGTGACAGAAACCACATTCCATGGACATGTCGCTGAAAAAGACGAGAAAAGGGGATGATTCAGACATACACATACACATTTATCGTATCGTATAAAGCGTATTTCGAGGAAACTGAACGGAACAGGTGAAATTTGTTCGTAAATAATTCACAAAGTGGTCTGACCAAGAAGTACATACATACTTATACTCAGAGGTTTCCAATTGAGATGACCGAACCCCCACGACAACATGGAGGATTTCGCATCCCAACAAGAATTCAATATATATATACTATATATGTTCCTTGGCACAAATATTTTTATGCGATTCTTGAAAACACAAAACAAAAGCACAGCGCAGCGCTGTCGCTTATTTCTCAATGAAATAAAATTAAGATCCCCATTTTGGAAGCTCAGAAGATGGAAAGGTTGTCCGATTCCCCGGATCCATAATTTTTGTCACATTTCTCTGTTGATTTTTCGTGAAAATACGCGATATATCCGCTCGAATACGGCGTACTTGTGTGTGGAATATATTCTCATACATGTGTATATACGATTCTCTCACGATCCCGGACGGAGAGACATGCGGGAGAGTGGCACTTTCGTTGTTGCCGTGGAAAATTCGGCTGCCATTTGTCGCCACGGCTTTTCTGTATTTTCCGTTTCTGTTTCTGTATTTCGTAGTCTGTCGTCGGGTCGGCAGTTTCGCTGAAGCAATGAACGCGTGCGGTGCAACGTCTGAGAGCAACAGAAACGGCGAAAAACGGCTACATTTCGTACAACAATTTATTGTTGAAAAAGTATATATCAAGTCTATATATTGTAGCGGGTACATACCAATATACATATGTATATACAAAGTGTTTGAGTGGCTAAGTGGCGCAAAAAAAAAGCGACAATCTAAAGGCATTTTCATGCGTGTGTGCAGCCTAAAACGTGACCTTGCCTCAGGGAAATATTGTCGGTCTGAATTCTTGAGAAAAATCATCTAATTAATCTAGACATCTTGGCGTGTTTCTTCTCTATGTCTCTCTCTCGAGAGCTGTAAAATAATGGAATAAACTACTCGGAAGAGCCTCCAAATGGTCCATCAAGATATAGCCAGGTTCCCGTTTGGCCATATGGGACTCTAGTCGCCATGATTTATATTTTCATGGGGTTTTTTATTTTTAGTATCCCAGCGCAGACGGGGGAGCAAAAAAAAAATTGTTTTGGGCCAAATAAAAACATGTTATTCATATTTTTGCGTTTACTCATTGCGGCAATAGCGTAAAAATGTGATTAATCTATTTATATGTATATATATATTCGGATAAATATGGGTTCTTCAAAGTATATAGAAAGTATAACAATCTAAATGGGACTGTAATCAGTTATTGATTTTACCTATAAATAGCTTGGTTGTTTAATTAATTAATCACCTGTTAAATACAAACATTTCCCATAAAACTTATACATTATTTATTAGATTAGAAACTGAACTATAGTAAGCTTGACAATTATCTTTAAAATGATATCTATATTATGTATTAAATTAATTTTACCAAATTGCCTTAAAACTGGTTGAACTTTTGTGTTTTTTTTAATGACTCAACCTGCTTATAAAGACAACCATTTACTTTCTCTGTCTTTTGTTGTCTTTGTGACTATTTACAACTTGTTGTCTGATATATGTATGTATATTTGTACAATAAATAATTTCAGTGGAACATTGAGAATTTAATATTGTGTGTTTTGTATTTAGATTTTCCCAATGTCGCTGTACATTTCGGAAATATTCTGAAAATATATTTCTGCACTATTATTGTGTATTTTGGCTTTAAGCTTTGGCATCCGCTGCTAAAATTCCGGGAAAGAAATTTAGGAAAAAAAAGAAAAGTTCAATGTACACAAGGGGCAGCCTCAGCTTTAGGGTATTTATCGTTTAGATTGGTACTAGAATTCCCAATGGTTTCTAGTCATAACTTGTAAGTCATAAGTAATTACGATAAATGGGAAGTCAGTCAGCGAACGCATACTGATGACTACATTGGTTATGATACAGAACAGATACAATTATAATTGTAGCAAGTGCAAACCTGCTGTGTTTTTCACATAAACTCACCTTTTGATTAATTGTTTCTAAACCTTAAATCCGTCTGAAACTTGTTCTTCTCGTCACCAAACTTATTTTTATTAATGACAAATTTCCTAGATGGAATGCACTTGCTTTTGGGCCTTGGCTGGCGTTATAGATCAGCTTCCTCCTTCTCCGCCAGCGAAAGTGTTGTCATACATTTAACATTTTACGATAACCATAAACATCCATTGATTTGCACTGTTTTTTTTTTTGGACCGCTCAATTATTACGATCGCGAATCTTGTGTTGATCTCTTAAAGTATTGTTCGAACAACCCCATAAAAAAGCGCGCTCGTAAATATTTTCGAACACGACATGGTCGTTGTTTATGATTTATATGTTGCCTGTCCAGCTCTTCAGATTGTTTTCTTTAACGGCCCTAAGCGAAATATGTTTTTTTATTTCGAAATTTCTGAGTGATTTTTTGTGTGTGATTTTTTGTGTGTGATTTTTTGTGTTTGTTGATTTTCCACCAAAATCATTTTCGGATGGCTTTTGCGCCGCTTGTGTGACCTTGGCCATCGTCATGTAGCGCGCACGAGTTTTCCAGACACTTGCAGTCGGCTAGAGAGGAAAATCCGAAGCGGAGGTGGAGGGATGGTGCCGGAAAAGTGTCAAGAAACTTGCGCACGCGTTTCTCGACAAGCCGCGCCAGATGTTTTCTGAATGTTTTTCTATGTTTTTCTCTGCTTTTCTTTTTTTGGGCCATTATAATGCTTGGCTAATAGCGAACGGAATTCCGAGCGCTCATCATTGCAATAGTGCGTAGGTGCGCCATTATATATAGGGGAGGGATCACATATGCTGCTGCTGCTGCTCAATGGGGGATCGTTCCATTGAACAAATTGCCTGGCTGCTGATATTTCAAGTTCAACACTCATCCATCCATTGCCTCGTTTCAGTTGAAGAAATCTAGAGCGGACCCGCAGCAGCTGCAGCAGCCTTGAAGAGCCGACAATGGAGCAGCCACTGGTGGTGCAGGCGGAGTACTCCTTCATGGGCAGCAACAACGATGAGTTGTGCTTCCAGAAAGGCGACATTATCACGGTCACCCAGCGTGAGGATGGCGGCTGGTGGGAGGGTACGCTGAACGACAAGACTGGCTGGTTTCCCAGCAACTATGTCAACGAATGCAAGGTGCAGCTGCCGCTGGCGGAGACCATAAGGCCGCCGGAGGAGATCCAGGAGTATCGATCGGTGGTGCTCAAGGATCTGCTGGACTCGGAGCGGGCGCATGTGGCCGAGCTGCAGGGTCTGCTTGAGAATTTCCTGGAGCCCATGCAACAGACGCAAATGTAAGTAAAGACTGGCCTCCTTCTTCCTAGAATTCTTTTCATTAATTGGGATTATTTTCGCAGTCTCAGCCAGGATGAGTACGCCCAGCTGATGTGCAATTTTGTGGAGATTGTGCGCACCCACGAGGATCTGCTCATCCAGATCGAGGAGTGCAACGATCGTGTGGGAAAGCTTTTCCTTGCCAGTGCCCCGCTGATGAAGAAGGTCCATCAGGCCTACTGTGCGGCCCATCCCAAGGCGATTGTCATATTGGATAAATATAAGTAAGTTTGGCGATAAATTATAAAATCAATAAGATATATGCTAGCTAAAATGTGGAATTTATGGGGATTATAAATTTAGATGGCCCAAAATCTTGATTTATGTTTGCTTCGATCCAGAGAAATTCCTTGGGAAGAATGTTTTAATATTTTCGTCGATGGTTTTATGGATCAATTCAATTTTATTCTTATTTTTAGATCAGTTCTCCAATCCATTATAGTTAAATATAGAGATCAATTGGAATTCTTCCACGTTTCTTTATTGATTTTGGGTGGGAAATCTCATAGTTGAATCGAAAAATATTAATTATTTGCATTCCTTTCCCAGGGATGAGCTGGAAAAGTACATGGAGCGTCAGGGTGCGGCCACGCCTGGCTTACTAGTACTAACGACAGGTCTCTCGAAGCCCTTCCGGCGCCTGGACAAATACTCGGCCATGCTGCAGGAGCTGGAAAGGCATATGGAGAGCAGTCATCCGGATCGTGGCGATACGCAGCGTAGTGTGGCTGTGTACAAGGATATAGCGGCCACCTGTTCGGCTACGCGGCGGCAGAAGGAGCTGGAGCTGCAGGTGCTGACGGGGCCAGTGCGTGGCTGGCAGGGTCAGGAGCTGAGCACGCTGGGTGACATCATACACATGGGTAGTGTGGCTGTGGGCGCCGATCATCGCGATCGCTACTTTGTGCTATTTCCGCAAACCTTGCTCTTCCTGAGTGTGAGCCAGAGGATGAGTGCTTTTATCTACGAGGTCGGTATAGAGAGATAGTTATTTAAGCTACCTTACTAAACTGCGAACTCTCCCATCTCCAGGGTAAGCTTCCCCTGACTGGTATCATAGTGAACCGCTTGGAGGACACGGATGCCATCAAGCATGCCTTTGAGATTAGCAGTCCGCTGATAGATCGCATTGTGGCCGTGTGCCAGGGCCCCAATGAGGCCAACAAGTGGGTGGAGCTGCTGAATGCCCATAATCCCAGCCTGCCCATGGGCATTAAGAGGCAGCTGAGCAACCTGAGCAACTCTTCGCTGGGACACCTGAATGCCGCTCATGTAAGTATTCTATTCTTCATCGTGTTTACCAAAGACGCTGGAATTACTAAGATGAGTAACGACTATTGCATTTAAATTGCCATATGCAAGCAATTTTTTGTTTCTTTAAAAAAAATGCGTTCTCTCGACTTTTACAATGTTAAGAGTGTAAACATCTAAAAAGATAAAGCGCTAGCATGTACAGATGTATAATGCGTGAGAATACGTGTGCACACATACAGTCTATGGATGCCGCTGTGTACCTAAAAGAGAGCGAACGGGTGGAGAGAGCGCTCTCTCTGACTCTCTGGCAACAGAACTAGTACCCAACGCAGCGCAATAAATCGTTTAACGTGCGACATCTTAGTAACTAAAAGCGTCTTTGGTTTAACCCCGATTACCCTTCGATATCGCATCATTTTGGAATATATTTTCGCGTGAGCAGCTGAGTCAGCACTTGGATTCGCGTGGCTACTGCACACGCTTCTCGCTGTGTGCCTACTACTCGAGTCCACCGGGTCAGATGCGCACACGTCTGACCCTTCCGCCCGGCAATTATCCGCCCACAGCGCCGTATGCCAACCTCAGTGCCCACTTTGCGCGGCTGGTGAAGGCTGGCGGCTTAAGAAGCGCCATTGTGAAGATGCTGCTCTATCCGCAGGCTCGCCAGAGCATCGATCTCAAGCGGATAGCGTTGCGTAAAAAGCGCTGCCACAAGGCGGCCGCCAAGCTAAAGGATCTCAATGCCAATCAGGACTCAGGGCAGTCGGAGCTGGAGCGGCAGGATGCTATCGAGCTGCCCACGGACTCGGAGAGCTTCGAGGATGACTTTGAAGATGAGTACTTGCATTCCTGCGACTCGGATCCGTTTGAGTACGTGCAGTTCTATCAGAACAAGCGCAACGATTCCATGTGCAACTCGGCGGGCACCTTTGTGGATCATGGCCGGCGACACTGCTCCTCCATTAATCTCATTAAGTTGGATTCCCTGGACGCAGATGAGGTCTTGGCCCAAAACGAGCTGAAGAAGGAGTCGCTCATTATAGGATCCAGGGCACTCAGGGCCTTGGCTCGCAAGTCTACGAATAGGAATTCCAGTGTACATACTTCCACGGCGACCTTGGAGCTGGGTTTGGGTGGCAGCATCACAAACTGCGTGGAGGAGGAGGAACCGGAGACGGAGCCGCAGTTCCGACCCCAGCAATCGGTCATCTCCCTGCAGCAGCAGAATTCCGATGCCAGTTCCATGTATGCAGCTCGCTTGGGCGGCGCCTTTACCGCCTGCGAGAACCTGGCCAGCATGATGCCCGATGATCTCAGCCGGGAGGCGAGTGTCGCAGAGCCGCCGACGCCACTCCCAGCCTCTCCTACCGAACGGCACAGCATGCCCACCATTTTTGTGGGCAATCGCTTCAATGCCAGCAAAAATACCGAGGTCTATGTGCCTACGTGGCGGGACCGGCAGGACATGCAGAAGCAGAGTGTGGATGCCGAGCAGGATGAGGATGAGTTGCACTCGAGCTCCATCGACCTGCCGGCGGCCTGTCGCACTGCTCCGGATAAGCTGCAGGCGGAGTTGCTCTACAACTGCGATGGGGCGCTGGCGAATCCTCCCCTAAAGCTGCAGCGCGAGGGTACATCCTTTCAGGGGCACAATCTCAACTCGGACAAGCGGGTTTCCCACAAGAGTGACAGCCCCTCGACGGGTAATCCCAAGGCAGATCCCAATCCCGCTGCCCGAAGCAGTTCCACCACAGAGCTTTGCATAGAGACGACCTCCAAGAAGCGAAATCCACCGCCAGAGAGGAGTAGGGACTCTATAAGGCGCTGCATCAGCTACCAGTTCATGCAGATGTCCAATCGCCCGCCGCCGCCGCAGGCCCCGCCAGCGCCACATCGGCGGGATCCAGATCTCCACTTGGACACCAAGTGCCGATGCTGCGAGAGCTCGCAGTGTCCTAGCCCGCGGTCCAGTGATAGCGGAATGGCCGGCAGTTGCACCATAACCTCCCCGGATCCTCCCAATCCGGAATCATACTTTCCCATGGAGGCGGCTGGCCAGGACATGCTCGATAATGTGGAGCCTGAGAGGTTCGATGTGTGTGGCATGTTCAGGGAGAAGTTTCTCACGCCCGAGGCCACCCAGGAGGAGGAGGTGGTGGTGGATCCCCTGGAGGAGCAACTGCTCCCGGATGAGCCCACTACGCCCACCAATCGCAAAGAGGACTCTGCCTGCCTAAGCTCAGGTGCTCAGATGCAGGTCAACACCCGGAGTATTTTCCTGCCCTCCAGCTCGAGCCTGGATGAGCACAACAGGCATCCGCCATCCAACGATCTCCTATTCAGCTCCAGCTCCACGGATCGCCTGGGACCGCAGGCCACCTTCCGGTCTGGGATGTATGCGCACTGGTGGAAGAAGGAGCGCCTGCCGGCGGAGGTGGTGCGTGGCATTGCTCATGCCTACAACAAGAGCCTGCCCTCCAAGGACTCCAAGGACTCGGGATCCGTGTGCTCCAGCTGCTTCTGTTCGATGATGGGCGCCAGTGGCTACAGCGAGGGCGCCCTGTACTGCTCGGTGTGCCAGAACTGTGCGGATTGCTGCAACGGTAGCACCACCAGCACCACCAACACGGCCACCACCACCTCCAGCTGTCCGCTGTGCAGCGAGGACGAGGGCATGATCGCCTCGATCCACGACTCCTCCTCGCTGGACTGCCCCATATGCACGGGCTTCCGTACCTCCGGCGCCGAAGAAGGCAAGCAAACCGAAATGAATCGCCGGCCAGGTCTGGCTCTTCTGCGGATCCAGGTGTCCTGGTCGGCGGGCGTTTGTTCCGTGCACGTGTTCCGTTTGATTGTTTTGTAAATTCGTTTTGCTCTCTCATATATTCCTCACACATTCAGCAAAAACCAAAAAAACAAACTCTCCTAATGCTCAAAGACCAACTAGCAAACCATTTGGCCAAAATGCAGCACGTTCAAAAAACAGAGATACCAATTGCAACCACACACAATGCTTCCTCATCATCAGTACATCCTTGACTAACCCAGAGTGCGAGTTCATTGTTTGCGCAAGTTTTGAGGGGAATTTATCGAAGGAAAAAGGGAAGGAAAAATCATAGACTTTCCTTTTTGGAAAATATTTAAGATTTAACTGAATTTCAGGAACAATTCTAGGTTTTATAACTTGCATAATTCGTTGTGTCATTCGATTTCTCTTGTAAAGAGCACGACCAGAAACTTAACATAGTTTCTCTCTTGCAGTTCTGTCGGTTGTTTTGCTACTGTTGTTATTACGCGTAACTTAAGACAGTAGAATCACTAAGATGAGTAACGACCATACATATCAAGTGCCATATGCAAGCAAATTTTTGTTCCGGACGAAAATCGCGTTCTCTCCAAGGTTGAGAGCGTAACAATCTAAAAATAAAATGCGCTTGCATGTGTGCGTAGAGATGTAGAAAGCGTATTCGTAGAACAGGTATTCTCGTGGGCACACATACAGTCGTCGGCTCCGCTGTATACCTCCAAGTGAGCGACCGACTCTCTCTGGCTCTCTGTCAAGAAAGACTGTACCTAGCGCTGGGTCTAGTACAAAAAATGCGCGTATGCCGTGCGGCATCTTAGTAAATAAAGCGTCATTGATCACATGTGCAAAACGTCACAAGCGGAGGTTAACCTGCAAGGTGTGCATTTTTAGTGAAAAGAGAATTAACCTTGCGAGCTCAGATTTATATTTAACTCACTTGGTGGAGCAATTTTAGGGAATAAGTTCTAAAGTAAACATATGCTCTTCTTTAAGAACTAACTTCTTAGTTGTAGAGTTTACTGTTTAAAGCCTAAAGATCTCTCATTTAATTACTTCTATTACTATTTCCATAAATATTTTAAGGATATAACGAGTTTATTTCATAGTTCTTGGAGTGTAGAGTCTATATTTCAAAAGCAAACAACAAACCCGTCCTAAAATGAAACTTAAGACTTGAATACCTTCTTTCTCCACTGCATCCCTTGCTGTTGTGTTCAATAGTTGAGGTTCTTATTCCCATTCAAAAGCTAAACGAATTACAAAACATTTATCTAACGCTCAAGCAACACGCACAAAATTCCAAATGAGACAGAAGATCGAAACAAAATCAATAATTAAAAACCAAACAAACAAACAAACAAACGCATTCGATTCGATTTGCTTGCTGCGCTTTGCTCGCTGCAGGAATTGCCTGAAGGACTTGTGCCTGCCGTTGTACGTTACTCTTATTTTGTTGGCCGTTGACAGCGGCTCCTCATCGAGAGATACTCTCTCTCGGATCATAAAACTAACTTTAAACTGATTTATATTTATAATATGAGATATTAATTATAGTTTTCGTATGTTTATCTCTTTGCAGATGTCGCCGCCATCGAACCACAGCCTATTGCTGCTGCCACCAGGCGGCCGTCTGCCGGCCACGCCCAGCAGCAACATCCCCCAAGCCAACAACAGCGGGAGCGGCGGGAGCAGCAGCCATCAGGGATCGCCGGCCACCAACTCGATGTCACAACACAAACGGAGCCAGTCGTTCAACCATCATCTCAGCTACAATCAGTACACGCACACTCCGCCTCCACCACATCATCTGCATCCACCACAACCACCAAGTCTGCCAAGTCATCTGGGGGCAGCAGGCCCCAGATCAAGTTCAGTCCAGACACCAAGCAGCAAGACAGCAGCTCCGGCCCTGGGGCCATCCATGGACGCCAGTCCAGCGGCAATTCAGGCAGCGGCAGCAGCAGCGGTGGCAGCGGGAGTGGGGGGGCCAAACGCAAGGAAAGGAAGCACAAAGGGTGAGTTCTTGCACTTCCAAGATGAAGCTCTCAGGTCTAAAAGAATCCCATTTGTTTTGCAGCTAACTGGACCATCAGTTGCCTGCGTCCTACGCCGCCCTTGCGGCCCAGTTTGTTGAATGCCACCAGCGGTTCCGGTGGGAGCGGCAGTGGTAGCGGTAGCGGTGGTGGCGGCGGCAGCAGCTCCAGCAACGCACTGGCCAGCTACTGCAGCGGCAGGAAGAACCAGCAGCAGCCCACCTACGAGGAGGACGCCCTGGTGCTGCGGGTCTTTGAGGCGTACTGTGCCGCCTACCAGAACAGTGCCAGGAACACCATCCACTCGGGTAAGTGGCGAAGGCCTTCCCAGATGTGCTACCTCTAGCTGTAAGGACTGTCCAAGTTTTATTATCATTTGCTGAACGAACAAAACATAAAAAAAGCTGAAAATTGTTAGCAAAATTGCTTACTCACACACACCCACACACACACTGCTGTACAATCCTCACACACACAGACTCACCAAAAAGTCCAAGAGTTGCGCTAAGCTAAACGAACCATTTATCATTTTGTTGGTTGTTTGGTTACTCTTACTCCTTATTTCATGGTTTTTATTCACTCCTAACATCAAGCGCTTAAAGTTGCACTAAACTAAATGAAAAAGAAGTAAAGAATAATCTTCCAAATTTAACCAGGATTATATTGTATTAGGCTTAGTTCAACCACTTAACTTTAAGCTTCAAAAATTGTTAACCAATGTTACACCGAATCATATGTTTAAGCGAAAAAGATACTTATATTTTTAGTTGTACAATTGGCAAATTGATTTTGTTTTAAGATCCACAAAACTCTCCAAAACTCTGCAATTGGTGCTAAGCTCTGTTGCGCTCGCAAAGGAAACCAAATGATTTATTTTTACCAAAACAATAATGTCCATTGATTTGTATTACAATTGAATTTGGAATATAATTTTGTTTTTTTACGTTAAATAAATATAATACTTTGTTACCCCATTAAAACCCATGTAAACTTTTAGTTTAATTTTTAATTCTTATCGAAACCATTCCCTATTCCCATTCTCAATTCCCTTTCCCCCCATTTATGCTCTTCATCATGCCTTTATCACATTCTGTTGTTTATGTTAGTTGTATGGCCAGATTTCTTGGCTAACCACTTTGTAACTCATCCATTCTGCAGTCCTGATTCGATTCACACTAACTGGTTACTGATTGGTTTGGAAACTCATTTGTAATTTATATTGTGATCCTGTGCTATTGGTTGTGGTTTCTTTTGTTTTTTGGTCCTTTGGCTGATCTTCCCACTCGCTGTTGTCGTACTCCATACGTTCCACCTCTCCGTCTTCCTGCTTAATTCATTACTTTGTGGCAAATACTTTAGAAGTTTAAGATGAGTAACGCGTATGCCTTTTGAGTATCAATATGTAGACAAATTTTATGCTAGCAAAGAAATTTGCGATCTTTCGCTCTCACAAAAGTTGAGAGGGTGAAAATCTAAATTTAAAATGGACAAGCAAATGCATATGTGGTCGTAGAGCTCTTAAATTCTTGATAATATGTGGGCACACATACAATTGTTGGCTGACGCAGTATGCCTTAAAGATACCAGCTGGCTCTAGAGCGCTCTCTCTTTCTTTTGAACTAAATTTCAAGAGAGCCGGAGCCAGCTCTAGAGCCGGCCTGAAAAAATGAACGTGTGACGTTACATATGCGTATGTGTGCATAGAGGTCTTGAATTCTTCAGAATATATGGGCACACAAACAATCGCTGGCGGCAGCTGTATACGTCCAAGAGAGAGCGGCTGGCACTAAAGCACTCTTCAAGAGAGAGCGCCTAGCTCTCAAAAGCCAGAGAGAGAGCGCTCTTCAAGAGAGAGCACCTGGCTCTTGAGCGCTCTCTCTTAAAGAGCGATCTCTCTCTCTCTGGATTTTGAACTACACTTCATGAAAGCCTGGAGCCAGCCTAGAGCCAGCCTGAAACATTTATCGTGTGGCGTTACCTATCTTGCATTTCTAAAGTCTTTTGCTTGTAAATATGTTGTAATCCCTTTTAATTTTTCGCTGGGTTTTGGTTCTCCCCCTCCACCCCTTCTGTATCTGTGGTTGTCGTTGTTGGTATTTCGTTTTTCCGTTTCTTCAAATCTCTTCATTTTTCTCTCTCTCTCTTTCCAACCTCAACCTGACCTGAACTGAAACGATACATATACGATCCACCTCCGATCTATATAGCCTTGCAACCCTGGACTCCGTGTCTGCCCATCCGCGGTGGCAAGCTGAAAACGAGCAAAACCTTCTCGACCTCCAACCCCCAGCTGCCTTTTATAGCCAACGCCGCCGGCACCTCACCCTACCTCAGTCAGCACCAGCAGCAGCATCAGCAGCATCTCCACCAGCAGCAGCAGCATCCACAGGGCCGCCAACAGTCGGCGGGCAGTCTGAATTCCTCCTTCATTTGGCGCGAGGCCAGTCCCAACAACTTTAATCTGTACTCCAGTTCGGTGTCTTCCTCCCTAAATGCCACGCCTGCCCAGAGGTACTCCCTGACGGGGGCAGGCGGCGGATCGCCCTCCATCAAGGATTACCAGAGAGCTTTGTCGGAGGAGAGGGCCACAAGGAAATCACTGAATCGCCTCAAGAGTGGCTTCGGATCGGGCTACGACAATGTGTGCACCTCACCGCTGCTGCCCAGGAAGAACAAGCCGGCCCCCAAGCTGGTAGCGGCGGCGAGCCAGCAGCAATCGTACCAGCGATCCCCGGGCAACAGCCAGGCCACCACCATTGTGAAACCGAATCCCGGTGGCCATCCCGGACTCTACGATCGCCGGCTGAATCGCTCCTTTGAGACCTCCACCTCGCATCGCTACGCGGGCTATGGCGCCGGCTATCTGATGAACTGCGGCGGAGCCTTGAGGACCAGCACTCTCCAGAGGAGCACACCACAGTTGGCGGGCGGAGAGCGATCGGATGACAGTGATGTGGAGCGAGAGCTAATACGGGGCAATGGAGCGGGTCCGTCGGCATCGCTGGAGCTCAACGCCGATGGCAGCAAACGGCAGTCGGGGAGCTGGTGTTGCGGTAATTTTGTGATGAAACAGTGGCGCAAAATCAACCATCTTTGAGTCGGGATCGGGGCACACATCCCGCCTTCATCAGTCATCCCCATAAGCATCCGCATCAGCCTCAGTCTCAGTCTCAGCATACTGCATACCGCATACCACCGCATCGCCGCCTGCTGCTCCTGCTCCAGATACAGATACAAAATGCAGATGCTTTGCTTTGAATGCGCTCTGTGTGTGCAAAATGTTTATTCATTTTTAGTTGATTTCTTGGCTGCGCGCGAAGCTTTCAATGCCACAAGCCTTAGATTCTAGACCAACGATTTGTTTATACAAAAACTTGTAAAGCGAAAGGACAAATAATGTTGTATTGTTTGTCTATCTTAGCCTTAAGCTTAAGCGCCTTGATGTTTCTGCAGCTAAATTCGCTAAGGTTGTCCTGGCAATTAGGCAAAACTAAATAGAAATTGAAAAGAAATGCCAGACAGCTAAGCGAATTTCACTGCATTTAGACTGTACCTAGCCACGTTTGTGCTTAGCTTGTATTGTTTTCTATATCTAACTTTAACTTAATAACTATAAAATGTAATCTAGCTGGATGACTCTGTGAAGAGATGAGTTCTAGTTCGTTAGAGATGCTAGAGATGATGGTTTTTTGGACCGAAAAAGCTTGCCACCTACTGGTTATATTTTGTTTTTGAATTTTTTTTTATAGACCTCAGTTTAGCCAGCCAACACGAAAGGGCTTTAACTTTCCGTCCACGGCCTTAAACATTATATTTTTATTTTATAAAGGGCCAAAACGAGAGTGGATCACAATTTTGCCATGCAAGAAAGCTTGATTGCCATAGCCTAAACCTAAACTGTTTACTAGATATACTCGTAACTCGTAACTCTAAGCAAAGACTTTAGAAGTTCAAGATACGTTGCGCCCTGCGATTTTTTTGGCTGGCTCTAGAGCTGGCTCCAGGCTCTTTTGTTGTGTTGTTTAATGGCCAGAGAGAGCGCGCCCTACTGCGCATTTTTCTGCCAAATTTTAGACAATGAAATGGATAAAAATATTGATTTTAATTTAAAATGTATCCGTTTCTTCAATAAAACAAAATTTTAGATAAATTTCCCAGTCATATCCACAAACAAATAAAAATAACAACAAATTTTCCAAATTGTTGAGATGTTTCTTAAAAACTACTTCAAAATAACAACAAGAAGATCAAATATTTCCTTAAAACTACCATTTCTTTATATCGAAATATAGCCAACATCTTTAATGTTGGGAAAAAATCTAAAATTCGATATATCTAAATTTGTATCGATATTTAGACAGATCTAGTGTGCCCAGGAATTCGTAAGCATTCTAGATCTGTGCGTACACATACAAACTTGCTTGAACTTGCGTTTCTTTTAAGATTTTCACGCTCTCACATTTATGAGAGCGAGACGGCGCATATATAAATTTAAATCTCTGTGCGCTACCTATCTTACACTTCCAAAGTCTTTGCTCTAACCGTATCTGTGTTCTTGTGCGTACTATAGACCAAAATTGGGGAGGACATCGCCTAGTGAGTTATACCATATAAATGTATTTAAATGTCCGTTACCTGCCTAGAAAGCAACTAAATCAAAGATCGTGTGCTATGTGTAATCAAACGAAGCGGAGTTAGTCGCGCTTCCAGTGGGATAGTCTTAGCTAGTTTCACGAAACTAAAATCAAAGTAAAACGAACTACTGTTGTGCATTAGGGAAGGGATGGGATAATCCGACCTATTTTGTAAGTGTTTTGTGAAAACAACGTTGTCTAACCAAAAGAAACTACTACTATAATCTATTATTAACCAGTTTATACGTTTGTACTGTAATTTAATTGCGAGAGAGAGAGAGAAAGAAAGAGAGTTAACGAATTGAAAGCAAAACAAAAAATGAATAAAATCCTTTACACGACGAATCTCCTTTTGGTTGCCTCTGTGTGTGTGTTTTATTGTTCATTAATATATATTAGTAATACTTAGAGAGTAGCCTATATATCCTATGTCGAAGTATTGTTGCACTTCAAGCTCCCATAGATACATCCTTATACGTTTTTTATATATATATATTTATATATTTATATATCCGTACACTATCAACATTATTACATCATCATTGAGTCACAAAACCCTTCCTCCTCACATAATCTCACATAATCACACACAACACTAACATATATTCTGTTCTCTGTTCGATCTTCTTTTATCCACAACCACCGCCACACACACACACCCACACACACACACATACCGAAAAGCAGGCCTTGAGAACGAGGACATGACCCCCACACTGCGCCAACTGTGGACGGCCATCCGGCAGATGCAGCAGGACATGTCACAGATCAAGCTGCAGATCAACGAGGAGCGAGCCCTGCGTGCGGATCTCCAGCAGCTGCTGATGCAGCACCTGGAGACGTCCAGCGTGAGCAGCGGGGCCAACACGCCCAAGTGCTGACTATGCAAGTGAACAGGGAGGGGTCGTCTGGCTGGAGGGGAGTCCCCCCAAAAACACTGCAACGAAACAATACCCGCCGCCGCTGCTTTTTAGCTTTAATATTTTCTCTTTTTTAGATACTTTATCTTGCATCTCTTCGGGGGAAGGGGAGGTCAATTACCAAAAAAAAAAAAAATTATCTACAAATGGACTTTATGAATCGTATATGGATTGTATTTAGCAAAAGTATATATAAAAGTATATGTGTATGTTATATTCGTGAGTGGACAATATGCCAAGTGTGTGTAAAGTGACTTAGCAGCTGCAGTTTCTTTCTATCGACTAAGGTATCTTTGTATCTTTGTTTTTAGCTAAGTTTGCTTCAAGAGGTGTCCTGAAACCTTTACAAATTTAAGAATAGTAAGGTGTGCAAAATTATATATTATAGATGTTCTGGTTTTTAGTTTGTAAAAAACTATTTAGAACTCGCTTGCAAACAATATAAGCTATTGTTTCTAAAGTTTTCTTCTTGCTAGAAATTTTATTTAATTTTTTTTCGAGACCTGCTAATCCCGCTTAAGAGAGGACATCTCAGAAATTAAAAGGAAATCTATAAATCTATATGTGGTGAAAAATAGTTATCATTATTAAATGTAGTTAGAAAGTTTGAGCGCTGAAAGGGTACGCCTGGCAGAGGATCTTACTCCTGCAATGTGGCCTACGGAGAAAGGCTGTACGGACGTCATTTTGTTGTGTATATTTTTTTAAACTTCATATATTTAACTTTATTCCTTATATTTTAAAATCTTATTTCCAAATTTTCGATTAGCGCTTTTATTTTGTTTCTGAAAATCAGGTTATATATTTTTTTAGCTTCTCAGATGTCCCTCCTTAAGCCATATATCAACACCAGCGTTAAAAAGTTCTCAACATAAAATATAAAAAGTATTATTTAGGCCACCATACAATTTATAATTCTTTTTAATTATTTCTATATCAAAAGATTTCTTTAGAAATGCCGCCTGATTTTAAAAGCATGCAAAAATAATGTTCTTTAACTTGTAAAGGTTTCAGCAGCTCGCACCATAAATATAATTAATTATTTATACTAAATCCTAGACCTAAATTGACTTTGTAAAAGGCCAGCGCACAACATGCTCTTTGCACCAGCTTAGATCTTACTTAGTTTAGTTAAAGTTTGAACCTAGTTTCAACTCTTAAGAGCTGCTTGTGTAAGTTACCAGAATAGTTAGTCCCAGTTTTGATCTAAACTAAATCGATTTAAGTGACAGATGGGCTCTTGTCCTCGTTTTTGGATAATTTTCAAGAGATATGTGACAGAATTATGGAAAAATGTGCCAATACTTTAGTGAACTGCGCTCAAAAAAAGTTGTATTTACGTATTAAACATAGAACATTTAATGGATAATATACAAATGTACACAAATGTAAATGACTTAATTGTTTTTCTTTTTATGGAGCAGAGCAAAAGATATCAATCGAAACAGAACAGAAACGCTTTAGCTGGCGTAAAACAATGTATAACCCGCTACCGCGTCTCTGACAATTTTTGCTGAATAATTCCGGAATGCCTCGGGATTTTTCTGCTCTGCTTCTTGCGACCAGACAGACTCTGCGCTATGCTCGTAAAGAGGAAACCCATGTCGGACTGCCGACGAACATAATGAGATTGCAATCAGTCAGCGCGCAACGGCAACGGCAGCGGCAGCGGCAGCGGAGTGGCAACAACTGCGGCAGATGGCGACAAATGAGCTGCAAGCCACGTCAAGACCCAGCTACACATTGTTGGCAAAACAATTTCAGTGTGTCAGTAAGGATTTGGGAACAATGCTGGCTTGTCTTGGCTCGCTATGTGTCACTTCCACTTCCTGGGCGGCACTCGGTGGGGCCGTGGAACCCCGAGTGCGAACAAACTTGGCAACCAACTTGGCGACCAACTTGGGAGCGCTGCTGACAAGGCGGATGCAAGAAGGCTGGCTAAGTAGGAGTCTGGGCGGACTCTTCAGCTGCAGGAAGTGGCAGGTTCTCCTTGAGTGAAGAACCATGAGGTGGAATTATTTGAATGACTAGAAACGGGTCCATGTGGGAGTCGCAGCCGCTTATGAGCAGCTCCAGCTCTTCAACCAGCTTCTGAGGTGAGTCTTCTAGGCTAGTACGAAGGACGCAAGAATTGGAAAAGCCATCTGGAGCACTTAACCCTAAGGTATTATCCATTTCGAACAGCTTCTAAATGGTCCCTTGACTCCCTTCTCTGTTAACTAAATAAAAAACCATCTTGCGTTTATTTAAAAGAAGAAAATAAGGGTTTGAATTTTGATTTGTTTCTACGTAAACGTGGTAGGCGACCCATGTGACCTCGGCGGCCAGCTCCTAAGCCACCTCTGGGAAGAAGAGACAGATCTGAAGATTTGGATTTGCTTTTACTTTTTTGACTGTGGCTTTCACCTGGTAGTTTGCCAAATGTAATTTTCCTCTCTTCTACCTGCCGCATCTCGATTTCAGGCTCATCGTCGCTATATTATATTTAATTGTAAAGGGGATGCTGAATACAATGAAAGGTACTTACTCCCTCTTGACACGCAAAAGTAAATCACTACGGTCGGATATAGACGTAGCAGTTAACTTCCTAGAGGAAGGACGTAGAATTGGGAAAGCCATCTGGGGCATTTAACCCTAAGGTTGTATCTAAAACGTATAGCTTCTAATCTCTTCTCGGTTTACCAAAAAATGTTTGTTTATCTTAATTGAATGTTGCGTATATTTAAAGCATCATAAAGGGAACATCCAGAACGCAGTTGGGACTGCAAAGACATTGTGGGCTTTCAGCTTTCCCCACGTAGACGTGGTAGGCGTCCCATGTGACCTTGGCGGCCAGCTCCTAAGCCACCTCTGGGAAGAGACCCAGCTCGAGATCTGCTTTTACTTTTATTCCTGTTCTTGTTCCTGTTCCTGCCACCTAGTTTACCTAGTTTACCAACTTTACCAAATTTCTTCCGCATCTCGATTTCAGGCTTATCGTCGCTATATGATTTAATTGTAAAGCGGATGCTGATTACGATAAAAGGTACTTACTCCCTCTTGACACGCAAATGTAAATCACTACGGTCGGTTATAGACGTTTCACCATCCACTTGCACTTGGTTAGGTTCCTCCATTGCAATCACAGTGATGTTGGTAAGTAAAACACATATTACAATTTTGAGAAGTAACATAATTATATTGATTGTTGTCTAATATAACAAATGAAAAGTTTAAATGTAATGTAATGCCTTGACATATTTATCTAAGCTCTGAGAACTTTTTTTCGAAGAACAAATCAAAGAGTTTTGCTCGGCTGTCATTTATGAGCTCTTGTTTTTTAAACATCCTTTGCCGCCAGCTCAAATTAAAGCCTATTAAGTCATGTCCTGGGTTCGGGGAAAGGAATTGGGTGACCCCGACCCCGATTAAATTTTTTTGCGCGCCCTCTGCTCTCACATTGATGGTGTAAACGTTGCAGCTGCTTAACTAAGCGGTTAGAAATTGCGGCAACCCAGCCCTCTAGCACCAGCACCAGCACCATCACCACCTCCTGCTCCAGGTCCAGCTCGTTCTCCAGCCTTAATGACAATCATTAGCGCAGCTATATCTGCCAGGCCTGTCTCTTTCATATTTTTCAACTATTAAATTATTAATAATTAGTAACTACCGGCTGCCTGGCAATTTATCAAGGCCTACACGCAGCGAAAGAGGATGCTGGTGGTTGAGCTTGGCTGCGGGAATGCTCATAAAATGAATGCCTTAATAAAAATATAATTGTCGTGCAAATTTATTGAGACAGGTAGGTGTTTTATTTTAATATAACTACATATATCTAACAACAAAGCCTCTCTATCGTGAGAACGTAACAAGGGGTAATACAAATAAATTTTAAACTTCCTTTTAATAAAAATAGAAATAAATAAAGTATAGAAATATGCCAATTTGTAAGGAATAAAGTACTTATGTTTTATATTTATATTAAATAATTGGGTAACATAAAATGGTGGATATAAGCTATGTCTTGTAGGTTTTATTATGTAGTTAATTATTTTAAAAGTTTATTTAATTTAAGTAGGTAAGTGTTTTGCGAGAATAAATATTGCTCTCTACATACGATTGAAAATATCTTAAAGTTTAAAAAGTATTAATTACAATTTGAAAAATATTATATTTAACTTTAATATATATATATTATTTATAATACTAAACGAATATCGACAAAAATATCGCTTTTTACATTATACAAAAAATATCTTAGAACAAAATTCAACGTTAAAATATCGATATTATTGATAAATATATATCGAATAAATATAAACAACATTTTATTTATTGTTTATTGATCTTTTTTACCGATACAGTCGGTATTATATTTCAATAATGATAGCTTAAACTTAGCTTATGCCCTTTTCTGACAGAGTTCGATATAAGTATCAAAGAAATTATCGGTTTCTTGCGCAAATATAGCAACGATAAAATATCGATTTATATATCCGCCTGTTCGTTAAATAGTATTTGTTTAGTCGATATTTTATCCCTAATTTTTATCCCTAAATTGTAGATTTTTATTGAATTTTTCTCCACGTGCAGCGAGCTTCTGCCTGCCATCAATCCACAATCCTGCGGCACATCTCCGTCCTCAGCCAGCTCAACCCAAAATAATAGGCTTGGCTTGCCCCGCCAGGTAGGGAAAATAAAACTGGATCGGCACCGGAATTAACTTTCTTGGATGCCGCAGCCTCCTAACGTCTTAATGGGCCCACGGCCGCCCCACATAATCCACCTGGTCCGCGGACAGTTAACCCATTTTCAACGCCGCTAACCCGTGGATGTCAGCGCCAAGTTCCATCTACTGCTGCCAACTTTGGCCCGTAATTGAAATTATAACTCACAACCGCAATCACTGCACTGTTGTTGTTGTTGTTGTTTATTATGCTCTGTCTAATTTGGCCTAACTATGGTTATTTTGCTCTTGTTGGCACGTCGAGAAAATGGAAAACATGTTATTACACATTAAAATATCTCCATTGATACTCGAGATGAACACAATTTATAATTAAATGTGGCTTTTGTTGGCATTGTGAAATTTTGCAGTTTGCGGTGGCTTTTACTTTTGCTGCTGCGGGAAAAGTTAGCCCTTGGGGGGAAATCCGTTGAGATCCCCATCCCCCCCTGGAGATCTTCCACATATACTTACTTACTCTTAGTAAATGATTATTAATCGTTGTAAATTATGGTTTACAACAAGCCATTCCTTCTTGACTGAATAAATTACTAAAAGGCGGAGACACAGAGTTACCGCTAGATCATTTATCATGCTCACTTAACCTGGTTTTAGTACATTGCGGTTAATCCAAGTAGGCTACTAATTATAAGTAATTACAATTAGATAAGGTCTTTGTTAGGGCCATGGCAGAGAGTTCTGAGAACTATAAACATAAAACATAAATAATGGTATCTTAGATTTAATATTTTGTGGTAGATTAGCTTTTTGTGAACCGGTAAGCAAATTATAGGCTACTCTTAGCTGATTTTATCTTTATTTTCTTAATTAAATTACAGGTTTGGTTAAGAGCACTGAGAGGAAGTATAAGGAATGAATAAAATTATATTATAATATTTTAAAAACCTAATAAATAGTTAAATATGTTAATATTAAACAGTGTGTTCTCTTAAGTTTTTATTGCCTTGTTTTAAGCGCCCTTTGCTTGGTTAATAAAAGCAAATCAAAGTCCATAGGCCTTTAGCCCTCTTACGGCTTACTTTGAATTAAAATTTCCTACTGGAAAAATAAATAAAATATTAAATAAATATTAAATATTATTCTTAGTGTATTGATCACATCGTGATTATAGTTTTTACTAACCAAGTATTTATCTGGAGCTGCTTGTAGAAGCCTCTGGACCTCCTCCTTGTCAGCACAACGCTCCTGGCAGAGATTACATCTGGCTGCTTTGTGATTTGTGGCCAAGATTGAATTTGAATATCAAAATGATCTAGTAAATTGCGCCCAGCCACTCACCGCATCTCTCAGATGCTCTTGTCTCGAGCCTGGAGTCGCATAATGACACAGCCTAGAAACACTTTTTCCACGGCGCATCAGGCGACCCACATTGGGACAACCACATCGACAGCTCATCATCGTGAGTAGCGGCATAACACACACAAAATCGGGCGAAGACAGAACGACCCATCATCATCGATACCCGGAGTCGTACTCGATACTCTCGTTTGCATCTGCTTCGGTTTCAGCTCATACGCATGTGGCGCAGGGGCATGTGGCCGGGGCATGTGGCAGTGGCATATGGCATATGGCATCGATAGCTCAATTCGATCGGTGCCAATGCAATGCGATGCTTCTAACCCAATTCGCGTAGCCAGGCCGAGAGTTTTTTCCTAAGATTTGATGCGAGTCTTTTGATGGCTGGCTACACTCGTCAAATAAGTTATTGTCTTTTTTATAGCGTTGTTGTTCTAATTTTACGAAGAATAAATATTTTTATTTATTTTTTTAATGAGTATTTTTGTTACCTAATTAATTCATTTATTTTTAGCATTGTTCTCTTTGAAGAACTCATTTATTTTTAATTTTTAGATGCATAAAAGAACTTTTTGTGATGTGGAAGTAAATAATTGGTTTGCAATTTGTATCTATTTATTTAAAATCTAGCTTCGCAATTTGTATCTATTTATCTAAAACCTAGGCTAAAGCACAGTGGCTTTTTCGGCTCAAGCGGCTTTTTCTATTATGGTTTTTTGGACGTCCTCAAAGGGACGGATTCTCAAGGAATAAGAAACAAAATGCTCTCTCCCTTATACCTTGTGCCCAACGCTGTTATAAAATATACTTATATAATTACATTAATTAATCTCCTGATGAGTTGGAATAAATCGAACATTATCTGTTTTTGGTAGAGTTCCATAAAGCTTGGAAGTAATTGTCTAAAAAGCCTACTTCAATCCCTACAACAAATAATTTAATTAATAATAATTTCTTACATTTTTAGCTCTGAAAAGTGCTTGGCTAGTCCAGTGTATTTCAGCAAAGATTATGTATAGGGCAAGACTATTAAAAAAAGGTTTACTCACCCAGCAGCCTTCCAGTGCTCTGGCATTTGTCAGCGTCCATTTGGCGCTTCAGTTTTTGGCCCGCAGACAAGCCACCACCAATGCATTGGGAGCGGTGGCGCAGGGGGGCTGGATCTCTAATGGACCATCTCCATCTTCTCCATCTCCAGATCCGTCTTCGGCTCGCTTCGCAGGTGACCCTAATTACATTCAAAGCGAGCGTGCCAGCTTCGGGACACATTGGATATTATATTGACTGGCTGTTATTAATGCCCAACGAAAGCTCAGTTGACACCAACTTTCAGCACTTCAAAATTGAACACTATGTAACAAGGTGAAGTTATATTTTATAATTATTACATTTCTGTTTAAATTTAGTTATAACTTTTAATATAAATATGTTGGCTTGCTTCTTATAATAAATAGCACCAAACTCAATTATAGTTAGAATAAGTTCCATAGTAATAAAAATACTAAATCTCGTAGCTTAATTATAGTAAGAATAAATTAGATACAAATTAATAATGTAAATGCTAAATCTCTTACACTATTAACTACACATTATAAATTAAAAATTCGTTAGATTTTCCATACCGTTCGATTTGAATTAATTTTGGGAGCACAGTGTCCGCATGGAGCCCGCATAAGTGCGTGCTTCGGAGCCGCTAGCTGAGTGATCGCAATGCAATTTGCCGCGCGTTTAATTGCACCCAAGGCTGAGGCTGTACTCTCGCACGTCGAAAATTAAAAGCAAACACAATGGAAACTTCGGAGGCACGGAGTCCGCCGGCGTCCGGAGGTTGCCATAACGCCGCCTCGGTAACGGAACCTGCATGTTGTGCGGTGTGTAAGAGGCAAATTCGAAAAGTGCAACGGCAAATTGCGATCCGCATGCGCGGCGATCATCGCTAAGTAATCCCCATTCCCCATTCCCCACTCCGCACTCAATAATACCATTCTCTCCGTCCATCGACAGCACTTTCATTTTCACGCTCACCCAACACACACACTCACTCACTCGGGCACAATGGAGCTTATTAATCATATAATTATGTCGGTTGGGGCGGGGGGAGGGGCCTTGATTAATGCCAGAGGTAGAATTAAGTTAGTAAAGCGTTGGCATTGTCTGCCGTCTGATGATGTCTCTATGTTGTGTTCCCCCTGGGCCTTCATATCATTTCTCTTTATGGGTCTTATGAGGTGTGGAGGGTTCGCTCCAAAATCGCGCCCAGCGGGATACGGCTCAAAGATTTGATAGTGAAATGAGCATTCTTTTTTTTTTTGTTTGTGGAGCATTGGGAAGTGGGAGATTCTCCCTTTGAAGAATTTCAAAGTGAAAATTCCGGGAAAAGCGCAGCTTGGGAAAAGTTCAAATTAGTTTGATTTAAATGGTGAGATCTTTGGCTAGGAGAAGAGTTTGGGAGTTAACTAGAAGAGTTTAAAGGGGAGAGAAGCTCTACGAAGTGACCTCCAGGGAAATATGTGAAATTAGGTCGACTGGAACTCGAGTTAGATAGAAGCCTTCACAGCAGGAAACAATAAATTCATAATAATAAAAACAAATAAATGGAAATGTCAATATAAAATTTAGGAACAGATTTTGAATAATATATTTATTTATTTCTTAATAAAGTTTTTATAAATTAAAAAAGAAAAACGCTACCTGAACTGGTTGCCAGCCCGCAGATATTGAGTTCTTTATTTGCATTTTAGTTTGTTTTTAATTCACAACTTAGAAAAATTTTAAAAAGCGCATAATTCTCTGTATTCCAGATTGAAAATTCTATGCGTGTATCTTTTACCGAAAAAGCTGCAGTAAAAAAAAGTATCTATACTATAAATTACGTTATTTCAATAATTTTAATATTTAAATGAATAAATCCCAAGAAACCAAGTGAATACAGCCGTTCTTTGATTATAAAGACAATTGCCTAATTATTATTATACAATATTTAATAAGCCAAAAGCTGTTTTTTATATATTTTATTTATTTATTGTTCGCTGTAGAAAAAAGTTGTAAACTTAGGCTACAGGAAGAGATTCGGCCATAGCTACTGTGGCTTTCGGCCGTTTATATATTTTATATATCATATAAGTATATTAAATTAATAAAAAGAATTCTCCATATATCACAGAGACTCTGTCATTTATTTTAAACAACTGCAATTTAAATCGAAACCCTCGAGAAACGACTTGAGTCATTTGCATAATTTAGCTATAAAGACATTAACCAAATGAAGGTAATTAAACGTTTAA
This sequence comes from Drosophila baimaii, assembly GCA_018874675.1. Taxonomy (NCBI): domain Eukaryota; kingdom Metazoa; phylum Arthropoda; class Insecta; order Diptera; family Drosophilidae; genus Drosophila; species Drosophila baimaii. Next base: position 84,146 of record JAEIIU010050640.1, read on the forward strand.
AGAGAAATTCTAATGGTATTTAACCATTCAAAAATGGTTTGTTATGAGAAACTCACTCCGGGTCTCAAGTTCTCTGGCCCCGCGACGCGTCTCGGCTTTTAGTGAATCGAAATCATACCGCCAAGATCTACTTACCACTCAGCTTAGGCAATGTTAATTGAGCAGCTTTCGGCGATTATCTTTCAATGGCTCTCACGGAGCCCCCATTTTGGCTACACTACACTATATATACTATATACACTATATACCCCGCGAGTGAGCGAGTGAGGAAAGGCAACAAAGCAGCCCAAATGAGTTTCATCTGGCCGGCGGATTTAATGGCCCAAACCCATTTAAGGTGGCACACTACACTTTCGCCCTGCGCCCAATTCCGTTTATTTTCTTAGCTTTTCGCGCAATTATTTTGTAAAGAAAGAGTTGAGAAAATTGCGAGCAAATAAAAATTAGTAAGAGCAGGGCCAAAATAAACAAAATCAAGGAGGAGGAGAGTGCCAGCTAAAGAGGAGGCCCTTCGGTACCTTCGAAATAGAAGCCCTCCTCTCCAGCAGAGCAATTGTGTGGGAATCTGGAGCAGATTCAATGAGAAAATTACTTAATGCGGGGGATAGGGAACAGGGAACAGGGAACAGTGGCACAAAATGGCACAGAAGTCTCCCACAATTTGCACAACTTGGGGGCCATGGACCTGGCGGCATAACCAGGGAGTCGGGAATACGAATACGAATAGGAATACTAGTAATAAGCCCAAACTAACGGGTGTCGCATAAAAATCGGAATTAACTTGAGTGCCTCCGCAGAATATCTCTTCTTTGTCATTATACCTTGGGGTTTTAGTCACTTTCCGTTGGTAAGACACTGGAAAAATTGCTTAGAAAATGATCTTTTGGTAGTTTATTCAATAAATAAAATATATTTTAAGTGTTAGCCAACTCCAGTTAATATTATGTATATAAAATAAAAATAAATCACTAGGAACTTATTTTTTAAAGAGCTTCCAGTAAATATTCCAAGAAGTTTAATAGCTTATAAATATATTACAAATCATACACATGATGTTTTGTTTCAAGAAACCATTCTAAATATTTTTCCCTAATGTTAATTTCCATTTTCCCGCAGTGAACCATTTCCACTTTAACCAATTCTTTTTTAACCATTTTATTTTTATTTTGTATTTTATTTTCTTTTATTTTTTTCTTGGCTGGCAACGGTAAATTGAAATACGCAGTTGATTAGTAGGGGCGGGTTAAGGGGGCGTGCCTAGTTAGTTTCTTCTGGCCGTGCTCACCGCCGTTGTCACTCATCTTGGCCCAAAACGCACGCCGGAATTGGCCGAAGCCGCAGCTAGCTAATTTCCAAGGTAAGCGCGTCAAGAACAGTTATGAGCTTCGAGCAGAAATGGAATGGCCTAGACGGGGAATGGCTTTCGATGGGAGTGGGCCGCGTTGGGTCGGACGGTCGGTCGGTGGGTATTGGATGCTATGGCTTGGGATGGAATGGGATGGGATGGCACCAACAACTCGCCTTGGGATGCGGCAAAGCCACTCAAAGAAAAACGAGACAAGCACACAAAGAAAAAGACTTTAAAATGTGCTTAAAAATGTGCGATGGCCAAAAGCGTGGCTTGAAAAAAGGCCCGCTATGAGTATGAAACTGGTATTTAAACTGATGGCCTCAAAAATATCACCATTCCCCAGGTACTCCCTTGTTGCATAAGAATGTTCTTGTGCATTCCAACCTATGATTATTCCAAAAAAATATATCAGAAATCCTTTTAATATTAATTAAAATAATTATACCTTACAAGAGCTAACAAAATATATTTTTACAATAAAATTAAGCCAAAAGTTGAATGGTTTACATGTAACAATTAATAAAGAAGAATAATATATGAGTAATAAGGATCATAGATATTCAAATAATAGTGTTAATTTATTCTTAAAATATTGGGATCTTCTTTTCTTTATACAAATTTAAAGAGTATCTCTAGATAGACTCTACGCAAGTTGTTACACAGTTACGACGCATTGCGACACCGAGAACGATTCGGGATTGGATTGGGAATGGGAATGGGCTGGTTACGGTTACAATACTGGCTGCCACAGTTGCTGTTGCAAGTTGGTGTGGTAAATGCCTCTGCTGCTGCTGCTGCTGCTGCTGCTGCTGTTTGCTGTTTCAGCTGTACTTGCACTTGTACTTGTACTTGACTCGCTGCGGCAACCGTTGCGCTTCAACTGCATCCATACATCAAGCTCGCTGCGAATTCTGCACGCCGCGGCGTCAGATACAAATTCTAAACTTGATAGAGACATAACTTGCATGCAGCGATGCAGGAAATCGCCAGAAGAGCAACAACAGCAATGGCCATAGCAGGTGCATGCATCAAAGTACACAGAAAATATTGATTTTGCATATTTAAATCAATGTTTTATTTTATATTTTCAATTACATTAAATATTAAGGAAATAATGTATCACCCAAATAATTTACTTCTTTTTAGGGATTGCATAAAATATCAATAATCGATAGTTTATCAATATTTAACGTCATATAGGTGTTTTCACGCTTCGATATACGCTCGATAAATTGATATTTAGTTTGATATATCAAACTTTGCCAAAGAAGAGCCTAAGCAATTTATCATTTATACAAAATAAGATCTAATTAATTTAATTAATTTTAATTTAATTAATTTTAAATATGGTTGGTAAAAAAGAGAATTAAATTACAGTACATTTTTATCAATATTGTCGAAATTTCAACGTTAAATGCAATATATTTTTATTTTTAAAAATTCATACCTTACGATATTTTCGATATGATATTAAGCATGATATTTTTGTCGATATATCATATTTTTCCTCTCGATAATTCAATTCTTTTACATCTTGTTAGATCCTTTTAATTATTATATTATATATTTTCTTAAATCCTTTTATTTTCTTCAGTGCAACAGCGCCATAACCAGGCACAAGCCTGGAGCTTGTGGCCGCAGCCTGGGCTTCTTTGATCTGGGCCTGGAACTTCCACTTGTTATTCTACTTCGGTTTCTCCTTACCGGTGCGTGAGGGGAATCGCCAAGAAGTTAAAAAGAAAATTAACCAAACATCAGGTTTTCTTTTTTATTTACGCTAAATTATGTTCCAAGCAGAGAAGTGCTGTAGTTACACTTTATATAGTCACTGCATAATGGTTATAGTCATGCCAGTCCACTGTGATTCTGTTCTGTGTGTGTTTATCGCATTAAAAGGGTATTTTGCCGGTGATGTCATCAGGCAATCACAGAGCTAAACACACGTTTCGGAAGAGTAGCTTCTGCATAGAACCATAATCATTTTAGAATTTAAACGCTTGAACTTGGTTGAACTTGTCAAGGAGGCAAGAGGTTATATTATCTTAAAAGTACAGTATTTTCTTGCTAAGATACTTTTTGAATTTTAAAAATATATTTAAAATAATGCTTAGCAGATTTACAAAGGTTTAAGCCTTTAATTTGTTACCAGGGTAGCCTCACCACTCATACCAACCTTAATTTGTCCTTTTCATAGGGCTTTAATATAATAAATACAAAATGATTTAAATATTTAAATCATTTTCTATAAAAGAGGTGAATTCTTTGTTTATTTTTAATTTAAATATATATAAATAAGGTATAAGCCCTCTCTTCATAGCAAATTCCCCAACATCATGCTCATAAATCAAAAGCTCTCGACAAAAATCTGGCCAAAATGGTGTTTAACCCCTTTACCACATCAATTTTCCCATTTCGAGCCGCAAACAATTCCCCAATTTGACACCAATTCTGTTCAGTGTCCCCCTTCGTTGGCCCCCTCAAAAAAGGCAGAAAAAAAACCACACATAATTCATAATAATAATCATTAAAAAGTGCGACTGTCATTAGCCCAGAATCTGAGTTCGGAAACAAAACAGAAACCAAAAACAGAACGTCCGCTGATGATGGCTAAAAACAATGAGCCGCCGCTGCTCGGCTGTTCCATTTTTGTGGTTCTGCCAGATCACGATTGCCCAAAGATAACCCAGATGTTGTTGTTGTGTTGTTGTTGGGGCCACGGTTGTTTTGGGCCCAGCATTTGGTTGCAATTTGCCGCCAGAACTTCACCTCCTCCTCCTGGTATAGATGCACCCTGGATGCCACAGATCTGGTAGATCTGACACAGAATCCAAATCTCGAGTTCAGATCGCAAATAATTAGATGTAAAACGAAGGCGGCGGGGTTTTTGGGGTAATTACCCCTAGGAAACGCTCTCAAGCTGCGTTTGATCATCGCTGATGAACGTTAATTATCCCAGTAAAAAAAGTGATCTCGATAAGCATACACCTTGAAAAATAAATAAATAAATATAATAGATAAATATAATAAATAAATAAAATACAACAATATATTTTAGAACAGAAAGGTGAAGTAAATTCATAAATAAAATAAGTTATAGAATAATAAGTTCTAGAACAAGTAAGTATGTATATATGATTTGTGTTTTAAAAGTATATAAAATGTAGTAATACTTTAATTTAAGATGTAAAACAAAACTATATATGATCTAAAATATATTGTTGAAGAAAGGTGAAGTTATTTCCTAAATAAAATAAGATCTATAATAAGTAAGTATAAATGATTTGTGTTTGAAGTCAACACTATGTTAAGTAATTTATTTTCCTCTGTCACAGTTCAATCTCAAACGGTTATTGTAGTTTTTTTTAAAGAAAATTACATTCAAATTAATGGTAATTTAACTATACATTTAATTTCCCACAAAATGTATGTTTTTTTTTGTTATTGTGCAGCTAGAAAGAAAAATGATCTCGATACACATACTTGCCGCCTGCCTTTTTGGCAAGAAGAAATGGAAACTTTCACGAGGCAGTTTTACTTTCGTCTTCTTCGTCAGCTGCTCGCATTCTATAATCCCCGACAGAAGTGGCGGTGGTGGTGGCGGCTCATTAAGTTGTTCGCCTGCCTGGCTTCTTGGCCAAGATCGTTGGCCCCATTATGCACAGGTCCACGACTGCGACTGTGAGTGACTGACTCCCCGTCGGCTCTCGAGAGGCTAGAAACTGCAGCGTTATGCTCTCCTAAGCAATCTGTCGGCTGCCATCTGGAGAGTGCGTTCCAGAAGGGAAACGGAAGCCGAATCTCGGAGATTTATGTGTGCCACATGCTAATCAACGTCAAAACGCGAGGCTCGCTGTGGGTGAAACTGGAAATTTGAGCAGCCGCCAGTGGTTGCGGTGGTGGCCCATTCAAATGGGTGAAGGTGAAGGCAAAGGCTTGGACTTGGTTGCGGATTCTTTAAGATCCAAGATGCACCTTAAAAAAAAAATAATAAAAAAATAAGTAAATTGCTTAATTTATTACTTATTCTATATATTTATGATTTGTGTTAGAAATGGTTATATACATAGCTTGGTTAAAGCAAAGGTTAGCTTAAAAATAAAAGGTTGAGCTTGGCTTGGAGATGAGAAAGTTATCTTAAATGAAGTTGGATTTGCATTACAAAAGCGTGGATTCTTAACAAATCTGTTTAGCTTTTAACACAGCGAAGCTGAACACTATAAAATGACAGTAAAATATCAAAAGAATATACCCTATGCAAAGCTATTCTCCATTTAAAATATATTTATATATTTCTTTTATTTTTAGAAGCCATTTTTCTTGAGTGTGGTCTGGCTTGCAGATGAGAAAGTTTATTTATTTAGTATTTTTTGTTTTCTATTTCTTCGTTTTTTTTGTTGTTTTGTTTTGTTTTTAGCAAACGCGATCTTAACGCTCACTTGGTTTTTGTGTTCTAATAATACTCGTTGCCCGGCAAAACGGGGCAAACAAAAGGCCAGACAAACCTTTTGTATCTGATGGCCATGATGATGAAAATCCCCAACCTAATGGCTTTTCTATGCAAAATCCAGCTAGGCCCCCGAAGTCCAGGCAGGCACTTCAATCAGAAAGTTTCCAGAACGCCTTTCGCTGTGGCTCCAAAGTGGGCACGTCCCAGCCGAATGGAGTTTCGGTTTTGGTTTCAGTACTGAGACTGCGACGACTGCCACTGCCACTGCAGACTTGGTCTTGTGGAGTTCCCATGTTGGGCAACAGGCAGCAGCAGCAGCAGCAGCAGCAGCGGCAACAACTGCAGTTGTTTTATGCCTCAAGTCGGTTCCTCTGTTTCATGTTTTATTTTTTTTTTTTATCTGCCGGCTTCCGTTTGTGAGCCAGAACCTCTGGGCCCTAAAACACTGGATGTGTGTGCTGTGTGCCACTTTCATGCAAATCGCCGTCTGACGAGCCGACGTCTTAACATAATTTCGTAATTTTTGCTTTACGACCAGAAGCGGCGGCGGCGACACATTCAACAACATTCGTTGGGAGCCCCAATGGAATCGTTAAGAACCTATTTCCGAAATACAGTATTTGTAATCGTCTGACAGAGAGCTCTGACAACGATGATGATGATGATGATGACGACAGTTTTGGAGTCGACATTTTCGCAAGCTTTTGCGGCGGAAGTGAGAATTGGTCGGAGGCGGACTTCTATTTTTGGGAATTGACCCATTGGCAGACTTTTTTTTCTGCCAAAAAAGTAACGGAAATCAAATTGGGCTTTATAATAAGTTTTAATCATTTGGGTAAAGTTCACAGAACTTATATTTAAAACTTGGTCATTTATATTAAGATATTTAAGATGGAGTATCTGGAAATGAAGGTTGCAATATTCCCAATAACTCTGGTATTATAGTTTGGAAAGAATACGATCGTTCCTGCGACACTTTTGACTTCACTCTAAGACTGAGCGACTTTCAGGCATTAGTCATCTTACATTTTATATTGTATTTGGATTAAAATAATAATATCCTGCAAAGGTATACGAAAAATAGGATTTTATACTTTTTTCTATTAATTTTCCTATTATTTTTAATGAGAGCAATAAGGTATATTTGACTGATCCCGCCTGTTTCAACCTTCATATTATCTGCACGAAAAAGAGGACTATTTAAAAAGTTTTACCCACATAACTCTAAATGTTTATTATTTATATTGTCTTTTATTTAGTACTCTGATAAAAATACAAAAAATACAAATATATGATTCAATATTTCAAACAGTAAACTATTATTTAATTCGAATTTTATATTATCAGGTTCTTTTGTATTATTTATGTATACGCAAATTACTGGGAATCATATTTTATTCTATTACTCCACTCTTAAATATACTGCCAAATAAATCAAATCAAGAAAAATCATCGTTTTAGTAGCTATAAATATATATATTTTCTCTGGGCATAAATAATTTATACAAAATTCGTACATCTAAGAGTCTACGGTCTAATCTCGCTCTATGAGAAGTGGCTCTGTCTCCGGCTGTGCTCCCTCGTGATTGCGGTTTGCGGTTGGTTTTGGGGCACAGTTAAAGCTCGGCCAGAGCCAAAGTCGAGTTCACAATTATGTAAATTTTTTTGGGGATGCTGATCCCGCTGGTACCGTTGGAGTTGCCTGGTTAAGGTCCGGACTCGGAGTCGGAGTCGCAGGTGGGGGCGGCGGCAGTGGCGTGGCTATGCGCAGTCATCTTCAGCTAAATGGTGATTTCCCATCTGAATCTTTATTATTTTGGTTGTTTTCTGCCATTCAGCAAGACAAGTGGGCATAGCAGGAAGTCGGGAGGAGTGGGTTGCAGGNGGGGGGGGGGGGGAGGAGGAGTAGCACCTACAAGGTGCACTGATACTGCTGCTGCTGCTGCAGAGCACGCGGCAGCGTCTTGTGCGGCAGGTGGGCGGCGGCCATCGGGGGAGAGCGGCAGCGGCGGGCGGAGGAGGAGCGGATCCGCTGGCGCTGCAGCAGTACGATGCAAATGCTGATGATTATCACAGATAGCGAGACGGTTACCAGCACGCTGCTCAGATGGGAGCTAATATAACGCAGAACAGCTGCACGGGGAGAAAAAAAGGAAGGACAAAATATTAGGCACAAAATGAGGGGTTTAAATTGTGATATATTGTTATTTTTAAAAATATTGTAAATAACTCTTTAGTTAAAGATATAAAATGTTTAGAAAAATGGGTTAAAACCTAACGAAAACATTTTAAAAAGAAGTCGCATTTTCCATATTTGTAAGCTCCAAATATTTATAGTATTTATAAAAGCTTATTAAATTTAATTTTAATTATTTTCATTTAATCTTAAAATAAGATTTCTTATTTTTCTTTAAAGTTTACCAAATAATAATCCTAGATTTTATGGACCTTAATTCTTTCTGTGTGATAAGTGAACATCGAAGAATCACGATTGTCGCTGACAGGCCACTTACCTTTATCCTCATCGTTCCCACCTGGTGGCGAACCCACCTCCAGCGGCATCCAGGAGCTGTGAGCCTGGTCCACAACCAGTTTGGCATACTTGGTGCCCACCTCGGGTTCCAGGTGATGTCCCAGCGCCGGCTGCTCCTCTGCCAAGTCATTTACCTCGTTGAAGTCCAGAGACCTGGCGCCCTGTCCTCTTAGAGGAGCGACTTGCTCTGTGGAGGGAGAAGGCGGCTGGGTTTCCTCCACCACAGTGGCCTGTTCCCCGGACTCGGACTCCGACTCGGTGTCCGGATTGGTTTGAGCCTCAGCCTCTGGCTCCCGGAGCACCAGTTCGGTCTTGTTGACATACCGCATCTGGCGGAGCTCCCTGCCCAGTCGCTGATCCTCGTCCGGCTCGAACGGATCGTTGGGCTCATAGGCAGCGGCCACGCCATTCTTGCCGGGTACAGTGAAGCTTGCGCGGACTGTCTGCATGCCAGACTGATAGCTGCAGACAACCACGAAGCTGGGGTGGGAAGAGAATCGGGAAACTCTTTAAGTTCTTTATATTTATTATTTTAAGGTATTTAACGTTTTAAACTTAAAATAAGAACTTCTTAAAAAAGGTTCATATAATTTTTAATGGGAAATCTTCTCTTGTCTCAATTTTTCAATCATAAAATCTATTTCAACTTACCGCCTTGTGCTGTGTGTGAAGATGCCCAGGTTCTCCTGCACGGTGATAAAGGTCTCCACCGTGTTGGTTTCCGGCTTTACCAAGCTGCCGCATTCCTTGTGGTCAATCCTCATGGTGTACTTGTCCGCGGAATCACTGGCATCGCCCTTGACACCACAGTTGCCACCATCCACAACGATGCGACCACCAAAATATGGACCGGTTTCCACCTCGATCTCCGAGGCATGTGGCAGGCACTGAGTGGCATGGGCAGAGACTGGAAAATAAATAAATGTAATTTAATACAAAAATTCTTTAGGCTACCTAAATAATAAATAAATAAACAAATACTTTTTATAAGAATTAAGAATATAATAAATTAACAGCTTAAAAAATCTTATTGATAAAATTATAAACAGAATTTAAATGTAATCTTATTTATAAAGCAAAGAAAATAGTTCCAAAATTTTCCCCTTTCAACACCGTTTTGAATACAAATGATACGCTCTCATTTTCCATTTTAATTTCGAATTAATACGCTTTCACTTTTCAAGAAGACCCCACTTCAAGCGTAAATTAGGAGAATTAAACGATTTAGATACAGTTTTGATAAATTTCTGGAAATGTTGAATTTAATTAACTGTCTTTCCGTTTAAAAAAGAAAACAGGAAGTTAGGCAGAAGATATCTGTAATAAAAGAGTTCCGTTTACTTACAGCCCTTGGTGGGTATAATGATGCTTTGGCCAGGCAGGTGTCCGGCTCCACTTTCGATCTCATTCTCGTCATGAAACTCGGCGCGTGCATTGGAGCTGCGAGTACCGCCCACCTGGAGGCGTCTCTGGGCGGCGGGGCGAATGTGGAAACTGTATTTGGTGGCCATGCGTAGGTTGTCCACAGCAGCGGCAAAGTGATGGATTTGGGAACTAAATAATAAAGGAATAGATATTATATTTCGTTAGGTTCTTACTTTCTTCAATTTTTATAATTTAAAGAAATGTTAAAATTGCATTACTCTTATATTTTAGTTTAAGTTTCTTTCAAACAACCAAGCTTGAATTAAAACTCCTTTTTAGGAAAAGCAGAGGGAAAGCTCTTGGGCATCGCTTGCCACATATGGCCGAACCACTTACCCTAAGGGATCAAGCTCCTCCTTTGGCTCTGGCTCCCCTGGCCCCTGCTGTTCCTTAGCCTCCAGGGATACCTCGGCGGCAGTGCCGTTGACCAATTTGACGCGACACCGCTGTGGGCCATAGTTCTGCATCTCGCAGTAGAAGATCTGGAATGCCAAGGCCCGGGGCGGTTCCACATCGCCGCTCATATTTGTCGTTGAGCTGGAGTTGGTGCTGGAGCTGGAGCTGCTGCTGCTCGAATCTGTGTCATGGGCCGACGGCACGAATTCAACTTCCCAGGTCAGATTCACCGATTTGTAATTTGGTTCACCGGCGACGCCGCGTATCTCTATCGAAGGTTACAAAAGCATGAGCATGGACACAAACGGGAAAACGGGGTTACAGCCAAGATTCGTGGCAGTGGCAGTGGCAGTGGCACTTGGAGTTGGAGCTGGGGAGTTGGGGCTAGAGTTGGAGTCTAAGTCGCTGCTTGCATGCAAATCAGCTTCCCTGGTTACTTAGTTACCAACAGTGTGCAGTGCAGTGTGTGCAGTGCAGTGAGTTCGGGGGCAAAGAACTCGTTTCCCGCCGCAGTCAGACACGCTTTTGGATTAGTTCTGTTTCATTTGGTCGTTTTTGTGACCACCTCTAAGTGGTTGTTCCCACTGTCAGCGAAGATCTGCACTTAAAGAAATGCAGGGCCATAAAATGACCCAAAAAAATACACAAAAGGTACGTACTTTACAGAAATGGAGCAACATTATAAAGGGATCCTCTAAGGAATGTTAAAGAGGGTATACCATGACGGTAATCTATCTTTTGGTTATTTTACTAATTATAAACTTAGGGATACGAATATCGATAATATCGCGTTCCGTATCATATTGAAAATATCGTAAATTTTGTTATATATTAAAATTATGTATTCCTTGAATAGATTTTAATATATAAACGTAAATCATACAGCATTTTCTTGCCATGTGCAATCGACTGAAGTGTGCTGGCAACTAAAGCCCAAGTTATTCTCCACTTTTTCAACTGGCGAGTGATGGAGGATCTGACTCAAAGTGTGACGTGAATTAGCCCAGGGGAGCTGGCAGTTAAGGCGGAATAAAAAACTAGACCTGGCGATGATGATGCTGGGCGGGTAATGGGATGGGTAATGTTGCTGGTTGTTGCAGGCAACTCAAGTGGACGTGGTTAAAACTGAACTGAAGTTCGGTGCTCAGAAATGAGCATCTCAAGAGCTGCAGTCTTCTGGCGCAGATGAAGGAGCAAGAATGTAGCATAAAATGGCAGAATGAAGGCTCGGCGGGCTCTTGTGTCTGATTTATTTCGGTCATTGGTGCAAAATCTCTAAAAGAACTCGTGAGAAACTGTTATTAGTCCAGTTAACCATTAAGAACTGTAATTTATTTTATATTTTTTCTTTTTTTTTAACTATCTTACATTAAAGTTGGATACTTATTCCTATTCAATTGGCATTTTATTTGCAAACAATCAATCCCTGAGCAATTACCCATTAATCTCGGCATCCGAACATTGTTAATTTACAATTTTCCGTAGCCACTTGGCCCCGATTTCCAGGCAATTTCCCAGCCAGCTTTGGTGACTTTTTCTGAGCCACAAGAACCTTGCATAATCCGCAATTAGAAATGCCATTTGCCGATGCCTGGCATGGCATGGCGGTGGTTTATGTGGCCAATGTTGCCCAGGTTTGCCACAGGTTGCCCAGGCTGCCATTGCTGATGTTGCAGCTTCGTGTTTGCCGGCTGCTTTTCCCATGTTGAAATCATTGACACCGATTTTGTGTGTGTGTGTGTGTGGGGATGTGTGTGGATGGCGGCAGCCACATTTTTAGGCGAATTTCACACAGAGAACATGGAAAAGTGAAAATTCTGCCATGGCACAAATTCTGACATCGAGGCTAGAGTAGAGATGCCATTGCATTTGAGCCAAAAAACAAAATAAAATAAGGAAAAAAAATGATTAGAAAATGCCACGGATGATGACAGGTCTCCAGAGAAGACTCCACACTGCAGACTCCGTAGCAATTGCAGCATCGGAGCGTAAATCTCGTTGATTAATGGACATTTCACCTGAAGCTGTGGTCGATGACTGGGCACTAAAATTGGGATATGCCATATCATGGCGGATTATGTAAGACACGGGAAGGAAGTGGAGGAGAGATCACACCAGTGGCCGAAGATCCATTAATTTCCACTTTATGCCTCCCCAGAATCGCCGACTCTTTAATTGCGAACGCCCCGGGAAATGCCATAATATCTGTTCTCGCCGACAAATTGCCTCCAATCTGGCCAGATCTCCGATCTTGATCTGTCACCGCCCGTGATGTAATTGCTGCGCTTTGGCTAATTCGATTATACAGAGAGAGACAGAGAGAGAGAGAGGCTGTATGTGTGTCTAACAATTACTGGCATTTTGCCGCGCTCTAATGACACTTTTGCTCTCCATCAAAGATCTGCGGGCAATTTCCGCTCTGCGGTGTTCTGGGCGTGCCAGCGCCCTCTTTTAACAGCCTCGAAGGAAATGTCGGCACATTTCCCACTTGATTGGCGGCAGGGGGGGGGGGGGCAAAAAAAGTCACCCGCCGGACAAGTTCGTTGCCTGAGTCTTTTGTTTTTGCTGCAAACTCAAACAATTTTCGCTACCAAGGGCAGACATAGGGAAAATAGCTCAAGGAACATAACTAGGTTCAGGGAAAAAAAGCAAACCGATCGTGACCGAATGCAATTAGCCAGCCAGGCAACCAGGCTGGGGCAAACAGGGAAGGCTGAACAGGAAGAAACTTTATTGGCAACACATAGCATGGGGTCGTTTTATTATAGAAGGTACTTCATGTTAAACCCTTGTTTTCTATTTTATTAAAATACTCTTATGGGAACTTCCTTTAATTAAGTTATTTACCTTTTGTTCTATTTATTTAATAAAGAATTTTACGACCCTAATTTCTTGTATTTAATAGAAAATACATTTTTTCCCCGTGCATAAGTTAAGCTTGCCACTGAAGACTTTAGGTAGCTGCAGCTCCAACTAGGCCCTGCAACTTGAATGCTTGAATGTACCTCTCCTCGTCTTGTAGGACTCACCGTACTTACTGCCAGCCTTGGCATTGGCATTGGCATTGGCCATGGCATTGTTGCTGCCAGCAGATGTGGTTGTTGCTGTTGCTGTTGCTGCTTCTGCTGCTGTTGCGGTTGTCGATGTCGCCGCCGCATTGTTGATGCCGCTGTTCTTGGGGATCGCCAGCAATGCTGCCGGCAGCAATAGCAACAGGCACAGCAGCAACAGCATGTTGCAGCTGCCGTGGCCCGCCATTGATTTCGTTGACATTATTTTCGGTTGATTTATTTAAGTTTGCTATTTGTTCTCATCAAATGTGTGTCAGTCGGGGAGCTATTGGGCGATTGAACGTGAGGGAAAATGCAAGTGTTGACTGTAGGTAAAAATGCAGAGGTTTGGATTTTTCGTGAGATTGATCAGTGGATGAAGAGCTTTATTGCCTCGCTATACCATTAATCTTATTAAGTATATGCATTTTGTTGTAATAATGAAGATTATTGTTAAGATTATTTTACAAAAATTGCAAGAATTTAATTAAGGTTATTATTATTTTGTTTTTTGAGGGAATTTAGTTTAGTTTTTAATAATTGAGTCCTCATTATAATCAAATAATAATTCATTATTTTTTAGGGAATATAGTTTTGTTTTTAAGATGCAAACATTAATTAAGAAAAATTATTGGTTTCTTTTATAGAATTAGTTGTATATATTTGACTTGAGAACAATCTTCTCCTAATAAAGATAGATAAGTTAATTTTAAGGGTAAACCAATTCAAAATTTCTTAATATTTATTATGTTGTTTTATTAATTGATTTTTGTTTATAGAATATTTATAATATTAATATTGATTATTATATTTATTACTTTTTTTTCATAAATCGTTTCTTGTTTATAAAATCAGTATTATATTGATATTTATTAAAGTTTCAATATTTCTTATGCTGTTTTATAAATTCGTTTATCTTTATTAAATAATTATAATATTAATAATATTTATATGTATTTATGTATTATTATTATAATGTATTATTATATTACAGAATGAGAGATATTAAATCTCGGATAGAGGTAGTGCTATTTAAAAAGTTTTATATTATTATTGTAAATTGTATATACATATTTTCATTAAATATATTTATGTATTGAGTTTAATAAAATTTTATATTATTAATATTATTATAATTTCTGATATCTTAAATTCCTTTTTATATTTTTGATGTTGTAGTTTATATATTAATATTTCTTTTGTATTTTTTATATTATTGCTTTTATCTTAATTTCTTCATTGTATTTTATATGTTTTTTTTGTTGTTATATTTGTTTAGTAATGCTAACCAGTATTTACTGTTTTTTGTGTGCTCTCAAAGAGCAATTTTCGCTGGCTAAATTTCACTATTGTCCACAAAAATAAATCCCATTGGTCACAGCACACAAAATCGGTTAACTGCCGCTAGAATTCGCTTAGATTTGAGATTTTCTTAGCCGCCTTTTCCGACGCCGAACCGCTTGGCTTTGCCTGTGCCGCACAACTGAGGCTGGCTGACTTGTTGGGGCCTCTGATTTCGAGCCAACATCTGGCCAAGTCGGATCAGCTGTGGCCAACAGCGAACCCGAACCCGAAACCGAGTGGCAGCCCGAACCAATGCCAAGGCCGAACGTAGGAAAAGCTTTCGCCGGAGAGCTTTTCCCTCTCTCTGTCTCTCCCTGGTGGAAATGGGAAAATGCTTTGGGCCTTATCAGCGGCCGGTTATCAGTTGACAAACAGCTCGAAGTGGCCGCCGTGTGTTTTGTTTTCGTTTCCAAAGGCTAAATTAAAAATCCATATCGGGCCAAGCTTTTTCCATAATTAAGGCGTGCTGATGCTCGCTGGCCAACTTTAACTTCCATAAATTTTGCATTGTTGATTTTGAGCCGATCACTTTCCCTTTTCTCCGGCTGCTTATTGCCCATTGTCTTGTGTGTTTTTTTCCTTCTATCTAACTTCTCTGTTTTCTTTTTGTTTATGAGCCGCGCTCATTGTTGTTGCTCTCCGCAGCTGGCTTTGATTAATGCTTAATCAGCAATATTATTGTTATTAGGTTTCTATAGCGGGGCTGGCATTTTCATAAATAATTTGCTCGACGCTTTTGTCGAACTCTGTCAATTATAAAGCCGAACAAAAAGTTTCTCTGCGACAAAAGATGAAAAGGGAATAAAAATATAAATAAATGCTGTGGAGTACGCAATGAGTGGCATAATGAGTATCTATAATTAATTGTTTGCGCTCGTTGCATAATCGAGGCCCTTTGTCGGTCAGGATGGTAGCAAAAGGCAGCAGAAGCTGAAAGTTATTAAATTATATAGTTGGTAAACAGTGCTTATCAGCTTATTTTACACTAATTAATATTTTTGTATTGTAAATGGATTTATTTGTTACACAAAATTGGACCAAATTTAAATTTTTTAAATAGTTTGTTTTATTTATCATATTGTTTGTGGGGAAGACAACGATTATGCCACCCTTGGGTTATATAATAATAACGCCTGATTAATTCGA
>JAEIIU010050642.1:0-13886 GCA_018874675.1 Drosophila baimaii
ATGGTCGGGGGGAGAGCGGGGGTGTTGTATGCGAAATATTTGTTTATTTCTAGTTCATATCTCTCATGTGCGCTACACTTGTTTCCCTTTCATTCTGCCATCCTTTTTTGTTCTTTGCTTTGTGGCATGTTTGCGCCATTTTGCGTTTTTGTTTATGTTTAGCTGGGTCATTGCGGCCATTCCTTATGTGTATATGTATGTGTAGGGTCTCCCCACTCCCCAGTCTCGGTATCTCACTTGTATATGTGTGTATGCACCCCTCCTCCTACCCACCGCTTTAAGTGTTTTTATTGTCTTTTGCTTAGGGTTAAGTTTTGTCATTGCCACGCTTTGTTTATGGCGCCCCTTGCCCTGCTCTTCCCCTTCTCTGTTCTCTTTCCTTTTTTTTTTTTTTGGCTGCCAGGACATGCCAGCGAGCTAATCCTTTTGTTTTATGGCATTTAATTTATTTTTAAAGCTTGCTGTTACTGCTCCTGCCGGCACAACTTGTTTATAGGCCGCAAACAAAGCGGCAGGAATACACAGAAGTATAAAAATAAATTTGTGTGGCACACTTTCATCCGCACTCGGGGAAAAAATCGCAAATAAAATTATTTCAATTGAGAGAGTGGCAGAAAGCGGGCAATAAAGTTAAGGTATAATAGATTCTTAAAGGGTTATATATGTCTGGGGAATAGAATAGAAAAAAAGGTCGGAAAACTCAAGTTTAGTTAAGGAAAATACTTAAAGAGACCTTGGCAAGGAAGTGTATTAATTTTGGAGGCTGAAAATAGTATCTAAAATTATGTAATTTCTATTCCTTTTTTTCCTTTTCAATTAAACAACTTAATTAATTGTTTTCTTTACCAATTACCTGCCATTTTCCTCTGTGCATCTCTCTCTCTGCTGGCTGTTTGCTAAACATGAATATTGCACGCTCTTTGGGCTGTTTTTTTTTCCCCGGCCAAAACATGCAACAGGCCATGTCCTGTCACAATAATTGGCTCGTGTGCAGACACAGAAAACAAACGCAGAATGGCACGGAACTAAACAGATTTTAGCGCATAGAAGGACTAAAGAGCAGGACATGCTCAAGTAATTGGCTACAAAACTGCAACATAACAATAACAATTCAATATGTCGGCAACAGATGCCCACACACAGAGCCATACCCCTTTGCCCCCCGTCCCAGTCTGAGCACCATTTTGACGCCCGTTTGGCCGCCTGCACTTGTAAGCCCGGCCTAATTGGCTCTCATTACATCAAAGAGTTCTGCGTGGGGAATGCTAAGCGCAAATAAGACTCATCTGTGTGTGCGGTAATGAGTTCGAATATGGCCACGCCCCGAACATCTGCTGATGGCCATCGAGGGACACTCGAGATGACCTAAACGAAGCGCCCCAAACTTTGGCCACTCGCACACTTTGCAAAAAAACAAATGCCACAAAGTGGGGGTTTCTTTAAGTTAGCTAGGGTTAAAGTGGCTGAGAATAATAATAACAGGATAATAAATACCTTAAGTATTTATTTTAAATGACTTAAATATCAAAGATAAATTATGTTTACTAATAATATAATAATATATGTCTTACTTTAAGCTTGTTTTTGTATAATTTTAGGTGCTTTCCTTCACCTCAATTTCCTCCTCCTTTCAAACACTTTAAGCCTCTAAGGCTACTTTTTAAAATAATTAAAGAAACGTGTTTTATTCCAGGAAGTTTGGTTCCTTACAAGTTTAAAAATGTCTTCAGAAATTATACAGAAGCTTTAGGTTACCTGCAAGCTGCCAAAATTAATGAGAGCCTTCAGGATCTTTTGGGAAGTCAAGGAAAAACATTGTTTTCAGTTTATTAAGCTCAGAAGTAAGCTTTGTTTTTGTTCTGTTAAAGCCATCTTCTACCATTTTTTCTCTGTGACTTTTCCATTTTGGCCCGAAGTGGTCCCCAAGCTTGGCAATTGTTCGATCTAGGCAATGATTGTGCTACCAGTATTTGCCTACCTATATTCAATCGCATTCGATTAATCTGCGGCCGCACTCTAACTGCGTGCGCTTAGTATTCCGCTTGAGTTCGGGTATCAAGAGGGGGAGGGAGGGTGTGCGTGTGTAAGAAGTTGGGCAAATAATTGTTTTCCATTATGCGCACACAAAGGAGAGCTGCGACCTTGAGCTAATGGCCGAGATGTTAACTTAAAGTGCTTTTTCGTAAAAGTTTCGGTAATTGGGCATTGAATAAGCTGCAGCTTTAAGAGGCTTTCGAGCCATCCATGATTTGATTCGATTCGCCGAGTGAAGCATCAGGAAGCCAAGGTTAATGGCGCAGGCGAAACGGAATTTTATTTAATATTAATGCGCTGGGTTCTTGCATTCAAATTTGAACCTTTTAATCTCTCGCTCTGGCCAGCCAGGTGCTGGCGATGTAATTGAATTGGAATTTGCTCCCTTCTGGCCACAATTTAATCACAATTTAATTGATGATTTACCAATTTGCCAGACCAATTTCAATACATTTTTCAGACAGCCCGAAATCAGTAGGAGAGTTGCCAACATTTTGTGGCCGAAAACCCTAAGTGCAAAAACTCTCAATTGCGGTCGTCTCGATGCAGTGCCAAGGATTCTCTCTCCCAGGAGTCCCAAGGAGGCCCCGATGAGTGTCAGGATTGAGGAGCAGGAGTCAGGAGTTTTGGAGTGTGCTCGATGCACTCAAAACTAATGCCCTAATGAATGGTGATGGCTCTGAAAGGCCCTTCGTCTGCCACTTTTACAATGGCTATCGATTTCTGGCTCTGTGTGTGTGGTGTGTGTGTGCGATAATAAAACCATTGGCAGGGCGCTTCAACAGGCCGTTTTCCCGATGTACGTGTCTGTCATTTTGAATTACAAGACGCGTCTAAATGTAAAGCGAGGGCCCTGACGAGCCAGCGCCAACGGGGCGTATGAGTAACGCTGCCTGGGAAATTGCTGGGCTCTGCATTCATCGTCGTCGTCGTCGTCGTCGTCGTCGTCGTCGTCGTCTGCTACTCCCAAACTGCCAACTTGTAGCATAATTGTGCGTCGTTAAGTTTATTATGAAGTGCCATCACACACACACACACACGCACACACAGAGCCATGTAAGAACATGAATGGCGGAGCACTTTAAGTCGAGCAATTGGAAACTAAATTGGAATTTTTATGACAGGCATCAGCCAGCATCCAGAGATGGAGGTGCGGTTCGACCATGGCCAGCCAGCGGGCTTACAGGGCGTATGCGCATTGTGTGTGCGCATTTGACCGACAACAGCTCACACACTCACACTTACACCCTCCACCTCCACCACCACCACACACTCCCTGCACATAAATACAGTTATAATGCGTTTTGCATTTGTTAAATTTCCCTTAGGCCACGTTTTCGGTTGCTCTGGCGAAGCGATGAGGGTTGAGCGTTGACATGGCCGAAATTCACGCCTCACTTGGCCTGCTGCTCTTGGCCCTCTTGGCCTTTGCTGCTCAGTGGTCCATTCACTGTCGAGAATGACTTAATGACTGGCCCCAAATTCAAAGAGGCAATGAATGTGTGTATATTTAATGTCAAAAGGAATTAGTGGCAGACAATGGCCTTGATTTGCATCATCGATGGGTATCTTCTTTGAGGAGTTTGGTTGTACTTTTTGAGTTGTTGGATAATTGCTGGTAAGCAAGGGGTAAGAAGAGTTACCAAAGATGATTTATTTATCTGTATTAATAGGGTTTTCTTATTAAAACAAAAGCATAAAGAGTGGTTGTTAGATTTAAGCTTTTAAGAAAATAAATAAAATAAATAGTTATTTGCCTTTTTTAAGTTGGAAAAATATAAAGACTTACTCTGCTTACTATATTATTTGTAATTTAAATAGAACTTACCTTTATAAATCCTCTAAAATATTATTAACAAATAATAAATCATTTTAGGCTTACACAAACTTTAGTCAAGGCTTTTCTTAAAAAGAAAACATATTTTTTCGCTTTTTTCTTTTAAGTTATGGCCTTGATTTTTATCTGAGCTCATATGCCTGCTCCTATAAATATTTTTCCCCATTTTGTAGACTCGTATCGCAGGTTACTCCATATGTTTCCTGAGGAGTGAATGAATGCGTCCTGGAATGCCTGCCTGGCCTGGCTTTACTTTTGGCTCTGACAACTCCCAGCGGAAAGATGTTTGCTGAGTTGACTTTTCTATTTGGACGCCTGCAGCGGCTGCCACGCCTCCTGGCCGCCGCCGCCCCCCCATGAGAGAGTGGAGTGGAGTGGCTTTTGATATAACACATAATAACAATATATTTGAGGGTGTGTTTATGGTCGTATGCAGAAACTGTTGCCTCTTGTGGGCAACTTTTGATGCCCTGCTTGGCTGCTTTTGTTTTGCTTTTTGTTTCTTTTTGTTGTTGTTGCTGTTGTTTTTGTTATTGTTTTGCCTCTTGGCCATTGGCACACTCGCAAACACTGTTGGCCCCCAATCTGCTTTTCGGTTTTACTATGTCTATGTTTGCTTTTGTGTGCGAGTTTGCTCGTTCGAATGCGGTTAGCATAACCATCAAATTGGATTGCAGCTGCACTCTGCTTCCCTCTTCTTACCCTTCCCCACCCCATTATAGCCATTGTTTAAGCCAAGTTTGGAACTGAGCTATGGCCCGGACAGTTCATTAAACTCGGTTTCGCAATTCAACAAAAATGGAATTAGCAACAAATCAAAGTTCCATTGAACGAACAAGTTTCTGCGGTCGAAAGTGGGGCAATTTAAAACTTAATTACCCAGCTTGCTAGGGTGTCGTTCAACGATTCGAACAAAAGGACGAGGAAGGATGCATTGCAGAAATCCGAGGCGAAGGACAGGCATCAAGTGTCGCCCGGATGAAGGCCATCAACTTCATCTTCATCTTCGTCATCGTCGTCGTCGACATCATCGTCGTCTTCGTCTTCTCAGGGCCAACGTCATCGCTATTTTCCCGCACACACTTTGGTTTTATTAACTCAAGATAGGGAATCCTTGGCTCAAGGAGCAAGGGAGTGAAATGAACTGCGCTGATCCCAGGATATTCTGGGAAAATAACATAAGAACGCCACTCCAAAGTTCCCGCATTAATCAAGACTCGCCTGGTTTCTTATATTTTGCATAATTTTATTATGTTTTATTTGTTTCAGTTTTCTCATGATGGTTTTCTCTTTTTTGTTTTCTTTTGTATTTGGTTTCTGTTAATTTTCGTTACATTTAACTACACAGACTTACGGGCTAGAAATCATTTCTGCGATATTTACACACACTCATTGGAAGCTTTCCCCGGGGCTCTTCGCACGCCCCGAACACGCTCCCTTAGTTAGTCGCCATTGCTAAGACAGTTAAAAGTTATGTCCACTAATTAAAAATTGCTAAATATCCCTTAAGTTAGACAATTAGTTTATTTTGATTACTCTGTTCGCTTCTGGTTTGTTTGGTTTTCGTTTACTTTTTCCCTTTTCCTCATCTTTTCTCCTTTTTTTTTTTGATTAACAACTTCTCGCCTGGCCTGCCGCTTTAACTTAATTTTTTTGCATCGCCTGCAAATAACTGATTTTCTCCCTTAACCTTAGTAGTTTATTTATGTAATTTAGTTTAACAAATAATTTATTTACAGCTTAGATCTGAAAGTTCCGCTTCGTCGTCGTCGGGTAGAACCAAATTCCTTTAGCTAAATCCAGTTTAATCAGTTAAGTGGTTGTCTGTACAATGCTGCGTAAATCAGATCCGAGTGATTGAGTGGCCGAAACTAAGTTCTTAATCGTAGGTTGTGTGTGTGTGGGACTTGTAAAAATATGAGTTCTAGATGGGGGAAATGCACGTCAGTTCTGAACATTGAGCGGGCGGGGGTAAACCGCGGTGAACGCCAAGGATCCCGGAACTTTTCCCCGCAGATCCTTGGGCTGGCGAAAAATATCTGAAGGATAAAAGCTCCTGGTTGTGCTCGCTCGCTCTCTCTCTCTCTCTCTATCTTAGTTAGTTGTCTGCAAAGTTTACCTTTCATATATAATACATGTGTGGCACAGGCTGCATCCTGTGGCTAAGTTCGACACTTATACATTAACGAAACAAACATACACACACACATACAGGCATGCAGACAGGCAGACACACAAAAGGAGGGCTGTATACACGCACACACCTGTCGGCGCCATTGTGGCCTTAACATATGTAGAGAGATTGAGTTCTTAAGTTTGATTCTGATAGTTTTGGCTTAGGCTGTAGGTCAGCAATGCCCGAGCATGCCTGGGCACCCCTGCTTAAGGTGTATGGTAGTACGTATGTATGTCGGGAGATGCCGTTAGTAAGTAGTAGAGAAATAACTAATGTTAGCGTTAGATTAGGGCTTCCTTCGGGGCCTCCATGGGGGGGAGGGGATCCTCCTGCTGCGGCTCCTGCCGATGACATAGTTACAAATGCTTTCCCCAAGGGCTTTCTCCAGTCTGCGCCGCCTTGAGCCATCTACACGATCTTCATATATACACTCGTGTGGAATATCCGATAGCCGCTGGCAATGATTATCATAATCATATGCAGCTGGGACTGCATTGTCTTCGTGGAGCCGCCCACGTGGCCGTGATACATGGCAGCCGGATGGTCGCCTGCGGAAGGAAGGAGAGCCAGAAGGAAGAAGGGTGAGAATATGAAAATGAAATTTGCACAAAAATTTAATTAAAAAAACACACAGCTTAAGCAAACACACACACCCGTTCACACACACGGCAGAAGCGAAATGTGAGCTTAACCAACAAAATGCTAATGAGCGTCGTCGCTTCATCGCGCCAGAAACTTATAAATTATGACAAGCACTAACTACGTGGGCCACTCTTTGTTTTAGCCAGAGTCTCTCCTGCCTCTGCTCTCTCCTCGTTCCTCTCTCTCTCACCCTTTCTCCTCTCTGTCGCTGTGTTTATGGCCCGGCTTTAATGGCAGTTTGCCTGCCAAATGGCACTGGATGCCGCACCGTGCGCGGGCATTTTTAATCCACATGCTTGCGGCCGTGTAATTTTCATAAATTACTTTTATTGTTTTCGCTCTTAGCCAGCACGCCTGATATATGAACTGCGAAAGAGCTACCGGATACAGGGGGAAGCAGAGATACAGGATGCAGGAACAAGGATACAGCGATACAGCTGCCGAGATACAGATGTAAAAATATCACGAATGCGCAAATGAGCAGTTATCTTGTTTATTCAAAGTTTTAATTTCATTGGGCGGACATAATTGAAATTTCTCTGGCGGAGAGCCGAGCATAATTCGATTGTGCAGTGGCAGAAAAAAAAAACAACAGGTTTATATGTTTATTTAATGGAGGGAAAAACAAAGGATAACATTTCTGATTATTTATTTTGGGGGAATATAATTTGAATTTAAGGCTTATAAAAATCTATATTACTTTTGGTTAAAAGAACGACTACAAGTTGCTTTTATTATGAAAATATATTGATTGAAAGCTCTGCAATATTTATTAATTAATTTAGAAATTCTTGGCACTTTTTTTAGAGGCCAGAATAAATGATTTAAAATGTTTTCCGCGTAACTCAATTATTTCTCGCCGCCATAGACAACTCTATTATGTGAGTATATCGAATTTATGAGCCATTTGTGTGGCTTTTTTTGCGGGTCAGGCCACAGGAGAGAGAGCTCCGTTATTCGCCACACTGAATGCCATTTCCGTTCAATTTTTTTTTGTTTGCAACTCACCTTTGAAGATGTGGACCAAAACGCTGGCCGGCTGCGTGTTGCTGGCCACGCAGGTGAAGTTGCCCGAGTGCTCGCGCCGTGTTCGCTGAATGGTAAGCTCCGATGATTGAAAGTCTGCAATGGACACAAGCCAGCGATAAGAGGGGTTGGGTTGGGAGTTGGGTGAAATTGGGGCCAACCAGCGGCACTCACCTGGCTCGGTTGACACGTTAATGCCCCGATCAATGTCGTAGTTAATCATGCGGTTGTCGTGATACCAGAATATATACTCGGAGGCCTCGGTATTCTGCACCACGCGGCATTGCAGGCGCAGCGTTGAGCCGGGCGTTAAATATCGTATGGGGGGTCCCGAGATTTCGGCGCGCGCTTCTAACCAATCGATTTTTCAGGGGGGTTTTGGAAAATATGGTAGAAAGAACAATTGATATACGTTTTAGTTTGGGTTTATTGTGACCCAATTTGAATAGATTTAAAACGAATTAAATTAGGGAAAATATAAACCAAAAACTGCTAACCAGAAGTTAGTTAACCTTGAGTTAAATATTTCTTATATTAAATGAGGCTTTTTTCTGCTGATTTTTGAAAACTTCTTCCATGGGAGTTTAGTCCTCTTAATTAACTACTAACCAGAAGTTAGCTTACCGCCTGTTAAGGGTTTATCTCACTTTACCGCAAAACTACTAACTGGAAGTTAACTAATCAGTAGTTATTTATTTACATTCTTCTAAAAAAAGTTTTAAAGAAACTCCCATACATTTTCTAACTAATATTTCTGACCTTGAAATGGTTTCTTAACAAGTTATAATCGGCTTCATTTATTTCGGTAAAAGTCTGGCATTAACGAACCGAAGTTATTTTAACCTCAGACCTTGGATCCCCCCCAACTTCGAGACCGCGTTCAAGGGTTGGCTTCTGGCTTCCCTGGGGTCAAGCCGTGTCAAAGTCAAATCCTTTATTATCATGTGACTAAATCGGTTAGCATCCATCCCCGACAGTTATCAATTTGGCTCAGAGAGAGCCGCCGAAAGTGCCCCCAAAAATTTATGAAATACATCTGGCAGACAGCCCAGCAGCAGCAGCAGGAGCGGCGCTGAGAGGAAAATGTGTGGCGAAACCCGGCCAGCGCTCGGCCGCCTGTCACATCAGTTTCCATGTATGTGGGCCAAAGAAGTGGCTTTGTTTTTGCGGAAAATGGCAAGAGGCAGGCGCAAGAAGCAGAAAAGGCCATTAGGCGCAGCACATTCAAAGTAAATTGTTTGTTAAATTCAGAATAATGTGCGTCAGTTAGCCAAGGACAGCGCGATGAGTTGAGAACTTGCTGAGTCGTTGCCATTTGGCCCGAAACCGAGTTGGGAACATGAGAACCCAACCCCAGGCCCCAAGCCCCAAGCCCAAACCCCTTTTGACCCCTTTACCAATGCCTGCTGCTGCTGCTGGCGCTGCTCCTCCTTCCCGTTCCACCTTTTGGCATATGGACATTTCTAATTTCAGCTTGAGCGCACCGAGAACGTAACACAAAAATGTGGCTGGCTCAGAACTCATTCTGGTTTGAGCCTGTGGACGGACGCTCTTTGCCCGGCATTTGTTTATTCCGTTTCGACCAGGCCGAAAAACAGAAAAAGCTATCAAGGCGTGAAATTATAGAAAATCACCAGTGCGCCTCCGTCCGTACCCCCATGTCGAATCACAAATAGAAAATAGATCGAAAAACCGAAAAACGAGTCCCGTAACCGAGGCAATTCCGGCCTCTACTTACCGACGACACTCAGGTGCAGGAAAATCGAGGTGGGCGGATGGGTGGACACCTGGCACTCATAGACGCCGGCATCACGTAGCTGCACGAATTTGATTTGCAGTGTCCAATCCTGCAGGCGACAGAAAAAAACAAGAACATATAGCACACACACAGAAACAGAGAATCGAAATGGAGAAATCCGCAAAAATAGGCCAGAAAAACATGGGGAGAACAACAACAACAAATACAACAACAACAAAAAAAAAACAGGCTACAATTAAAGACCATCGGGGAGACATTGGCCAGGCCGCCTGGAAGTCAATTTGGTGCGCTGCAGTAGTGAAAATATTTTGCAATATTCCGCACTGAAATTTTTGTCACGTCTCGGCAATTCGAGGCCGACCGGAGGCGAAAAGCTCACAATGCAGCAAATATTCAACCAGGGAGCGTGGCCAGAGCAAAGATGGTGAGTGCACTGAGAGAAATAAGGGAAAAGGAAGCATTTAAAAATTTTTATAACATTTAAAATTCAGATAAATCTTTGTAGATATTAAAGAAGTTAAAAGTTTAATGTAATCCCTTCCAATTTGTAAAATTTGTACTCTAATATATTTTAGAATATTTTTAGAAGCTTCTTTAACCAAAAAAATAACTTCTTTAAATAATAAAATATATATTATATTTAGCAGAAAATTTTCCCCAAGTGCCTGGCATATAATTTCGTATGCAAGTCTCCGATCCGATGCAATCAGCTCATCCTTCTTGGCCTCCCCTAACCCCCGTTTGGCCATCAGCAATGCAAATTACTTGGCAGGACTCACCTCGGAATGCTTCAAGTGCGTGGCACTGAATCGCTCATCGCTGCTGTACGTTGTTAAGCCGACCGTAAGCAGATGATAATCCTTTTTGCGTATCCACGATACCTAAAAATAGAGAAATGTGGGTGTGATGTGAGATAGGTTGAGAGATAGGGCGGCGGCGCCATTAGCCAAATACAATGGGGATTTGCTTCAAGGACTCCGTCTTTTTTTTGGGCTAGGACCTCCCGAATATTTAACATATGCCGACGAGTATGGATGGACTCCGGTCGCTCTCTACCTCCGCCTCTGCCTCTTGTCTTGTTCAAATGTTTGCCAATCCATCAAGACTAGGGACTAGGACGATGACAACGACTTGATGATGATGCAATTTTCGAAAAGGCACACACAGATACACAGATACTCATGGAGGGAAAAAAATCAAAAAGCAATTACGTGTAAGAATTACTACAACAGCAACAATAAACATAATAGCAGATTGATTGATCCTGGGTTCAAAGTTCAAATTGGCTACCTAACTGTAAATAGACAAACAAACAAACAAATGGGCGGGGCAGCCACCTAAAAAAGCGTCCCGCCCCCTCGAACAAATCGGGGGCGTGTGCTGTGAGTCCTTGTCCCTCGTCCCCCTTTTTCCATTTTTCTATTTTCCTCTCGCCTTTCCCTGCCGCTGAGTGTGTCTGAATGTGACTTTAGCTAATCTTAAATGACCATTAATCATTTCGTCATCTACTTTTTGCGCACTTTTTTCTCTTTTTTTTTGGCTCGCTGATGATGAAGGCACGCACAGGTGCACGCAGAGAAAAAATGTGACCCAAAATAGTCAGCAGATAATAGTAGGAAGCTGTCAGAGGGATATTGGAAGATTATATTATAGATTTTTCTTAATTAAAATAAAGTTTGAAAGGCTACAAATTATATAGAATTTATTTAAAAAACAAATTTATTAAAATTAATGTAAGGAAATAATTATTTGCCTTTATAAGAAACCCAAATATAACAAATAACTTGGTAAATAATAAAATACATCATTTATTTTTAGTTTAGGGAAGTTATACTTATATTAAGTTTCAAAAGAAAATGAATCTTGTGATTTCAAAGGTATCACACTTGCAGAATTTATTCCAATAAATATTTACACTCATTTTCTGACTACTTAAAATTCCCTACACATTTTCTCCCAGTGCCTGCCCAGGCAAAACACATCTATTAGCTGTCCATATGGGGTTATTGCCTGCCGAAGATGATGATTTTGCTGCTGGCACTGCCTGCTAGGAGGGGATCAGGCCCAAGCACCTAAGCGCGTGTATCAATCAATTTTCAATTGATAAGGATTTTATTTATTGGCCAAAAAAAAAAAAAAAAATAACGAATAACGAATAACGAAGTAAAAAGAGCGAGGGAGCAAGCATTTACTTTCAACTTTGTTGCCTTGCCAAGGCATTTTCTTTCCCACAAATATTGACACACGCGCTGGGCTCCCAGCTCCAGTGCCAGCGCCAGCTCCAGCTCCAAACTCAAACTGAAACTGCCACAAATGCGAAATCCGAAATCCGAAATGCGAAAGGCGAAGACACACGGGAGAGAACAAGACACGAGGCAACTTGAAATTAAGTTGAACGGCGGCGAAATTGTTAAATCAGCTGCGTTTGCCAATAAAAACGAATTACAGTCTCCGTGCTTAAATGTTTAATGCGGCGTATACGCAATGTGGCGCAGCAGCGGCAGCACTGGAGGATGGAAAATGGCGCGAGTCGAGGGATTTCCTCGGAAGGAGCGAGGAGCACTCTCCACTCTCTCCTAAATATCATAATCCGGGACACGAGTCCCGACGAACTTTCAGTTTAGCAAAACACACACACACAATAAGGAGCTGCCTGCAGTTTTGCTCCCGATGCTGCCCCCTACAAATGGACAAAAAGAAACAATATTTCAATGTAAGGGGAAATTTGCAATTGAATGGCAAGCAGTCGTTTATTATCAAGATTTCGCCCCGGCATATGCCAGCGAAATCTTTCCATATATCTATTCAATACAATCTGTAACAGTAAAATCCGAGTGTGGGGCATAAATTGCGCATAAATTCCGGTTTGGCCCGCAGCTCCTAGACGACGCCAGCCGCCGACGACGACACACACATCTCTATCTATATACATATTTCTCCTCTTTTTTTTTAGGATTTTTATGATATTTATGAAGGCAAAAGGGACTGCGACTGCGAGTGCTACGTGTCTGCAAATAAACCATGCAGCTAGCCAGAAGAAAAACACAAGAGTCGAGCTGGCAAGGAGCAAAAAAAAAAATCAAAAAGAGAGCTCTCTCGAGCGGAATGTTTTGTGCCCCCGCCTGTGGAAAGTGGTGCCAAGTGAGGCAGCCATCGGGCGGTGAGTAAAATGTGGCGGCAATTAATCAAAAGCCTGCGAATTCCTTTCCCTTTTTGGCAGGACTCTTTTTATGTGTGGCTGCATGTGTGTGTGTGTGTGTGTGTGCGTATCGCATAAATCTCAGTCGACGTCGCCTGTCCTGCGAACGCATGTGTGGCATCTCCAATGGAAACTGCGGCTCCTGCGGCTGCAGCTGCGGGCACGCAGATAATTGTTTACATTTTACCTTTTTTTTCCCCCCTCCCTGCCAGCATGTATGCAAAATAAAAAGTGACGCTTAATTTATGGCCAAAAGCTACAGCGCACACACCACAAATCACTTGTTAGCGAATTTATGGCAAATTTATGCTAACTACTTGTCTGCCGTGCTGTAGCGCCAACAGCTCCCCGAAGGTGTAGGCAGGCCCCATCCACAGTGGCCGTCAATTTGGTAGTAAAAAGGGTTTCGCAAAAATATCAATAAAATCGAATATGGCTTAATAAAGGCAGGGGGATATTTTGGTTGGGAAAATAATCGAAAATGTGTAAGAACTTCTCCTAAATTCATAAGAAACTTAAGCTTTATCTTCTACTTAATATTATATATTTATTTTGAATCATTTAAGCTAAGTTAACTATGGTTTTAAGGCAGTTCTACCTCCAAGATATAAAACCATTAACTGTTTCTTCCTGTATACTAATAAATAAATATTCTTAGCGTATTATAGAAGACTCTACTTCTCCTAAAACATTTTTTTAATTACCTAAAGACATCTTTGATTTATGACCACTATTCTTGTAACCTTCTCTGTGTATATTTGCCCTACCGACTGCACACAGTGTCGGCTTATCGCGGGATCTCGATCTCTGACAGCTGCCCCCATATGCACCCTGTTCCGAGGAAGGCAAGGACTAAGTCCTGGGGGCGCTTCCTGAGGGGGTTATAGATGGGTTTTGGGTGATTGGGTAATTGCAGGGCTTGGTGGCTAAATCTATGCACAGCCGATTGCATCGATGTTCATATTTACTTTACTTTTTTTGCCTTCGAAACTTTTGATTGGCTTTTGTTCACGTTGCATGTATTTTTTGTGTTGCCTGTTATTGACGCACATTTTTGTGTGCTTTATGTGCCGCTGTCCAACCAATTTCCGCCCTGCCACAATCCCAACGGGCAACGAGCTGGCGAATGCAAAAAAAAATACAACAAAAAAACAAGTAAGAAAGGCTAACTTCGGGCGGAGCCGAAGTTTATATACCCTTGCAGATAATTTGT